>QRFJ01000873.1:718232-871654 GCA_006176705.1 Cocos nucifera
ACAAAATCAAACCAATGGAAGTAGCAGTGTTCTATGATTGGGTACAATTGGTAAAACAATGAAAGAACACATATACTAAACTCAGTCATAGTACCACACCATTGCAGTAAATATTATCTTGGTGTCAACAACCTTGCTCATTCTTGTTTTACTAAATTCTGGATCAACTATTAAATCAAGGTAGAACTATCGAAACATATCCATACATAACTCACATAAATACACTGTTACAAACTTACAATAAATACTACCTTGGCTTCAACTTGTTTCTTTTAAATTCTATTAAACACTAGGTTGACTATTAAATCATGCTTCATCAAATACACCACCACCACCTATGCCCAATTAAATTAATGTCAATCCTTTCTCTCTATACTACATTACCTTGTGCCTCTTCCCCTAATAGTTTTTCATCACTATCATGGTGTATGGTCAAACTATCCATATCTACATGTTAAAAACCTTATTTTTATGATTGCAAGTTTTAGGCTTCTTGGTTTCTCTCATTATATTTTACTTTTGGTACACAAGGAATCAATTATTGGCTTAAACTTTTTCTCCATAGTTTATCCTATTTTTTTACATTCATTCCTAATATGTGCTGTTATTGCTCAACAACTAACTCTGACTAGCCTAGATATTGGGTTATAAAATCTCTGTTGAGTCTTATTACGCTGTTTACAGCATTCTAATATCATCGTAAGATGAAATTTGGCATCTTTTTTGATATATCCTTGTGTATAACTCCATTTTATAGCATGGTAGATTTAAATTAACTAAAAATATCCACTTTCATATGCCACTTATCCATTAATTCTGTAGTGCAAATTTCTAGTTTACATTTTATTGTAGCTTATATGTTTCTATTTTATTGTATATATAGCTATCTTCTAGTATATTTCTAATTGCTTATAGCATTAATATCTAGTTATTTGGCATTTATAATCTAACTAAAGCTTATTCCAAATATCCACTTTCATATGCCACTTATCCATTAATTCTGTAGTGCAACATTTCTAGTTTACATTTTATTGTAGCTCCTCTATATGTTTCTAACTGGTTCTAGTTATTTTTGCTCTTCTTTTCTAATTTGGGTTAGTCGATCTCAACTTCAATTTGATTCAGTAGCTCAATGCCAAACCTTGTGCTGTCATGTCATATTGTGTCTGATTAGTTTTTAGAGAAGGGTGGCGCTTCATGCCATTTGAATGTTACAGAGATAATAAGGTTGCAAAAGCATATGTTTGCTTTGGAACTTTGATGTGAGTGATAATTTCACAGTTGGTGATGTGAAGGGTCTGGCTTAAGTGGATGTGTTTTTATTTTAGTTGTGCTGGCTTACTTGTTTCTAGTGCTTGATTTTAGCGAAGTCCCATGGTGTGTCATGTTAATTGACTAGATAATAAACATTTTAAAAGACTGTAGATGACCAAGGGGTGCCTAAAGCCTAACTACTAGTTGGATGCCTAGGTGAGAACTTGGGGATTACGATGAAAAGATAATGAATTTGCAGCAATACATAGTCCATAAATAATACAATATATATCAAATATAACAAAAAAATGGAAGTGTCAACTTGGTAGTATCCAATGTTAATTTGTAGATCGATCTTCATTGTCTCTAATGTATAATCTAACAAGGTGGCTTTCTTTTAAAACATTAATCATTATAGGATTCATTGCTAAGTTGGGTTGTGGAGGGAAAAATTAGAGAGTAAGCATTGTAACATCTGTTGAATTGGCATGAAAATCCAGGTTTGACTTTGATTTTTGAACATAAACTCCTAGAGTTACCCATCTCTATTATATATAATATGGAATTATAATAGGCTTAATTAGGGTGAATGGAGTGGAAAAATATTATTGAGGTGTTGTGTATTGAAGACAGACTGGAAGATTCAGAAGTAAATTCTAGATGATGATGTCAGACTACTGATGTCACATGGCTTGATATGTTCAGCAATTATAAAAGTACATATGCAAAAATTGAATTTTTTGGAGATGAGGATGCTAAGATAGATGTATGGTAATTCTTGGAAGAATGAGTGCTTAATGTATAAACTAGAGGAAACCTAAGAATTGTTGTGATAAAGTTTTGGAGTATAGACTAATGGTTTATGCCTTCTCCTCTTCATAAATTCTTTCTAAATTTATTTAGCTGAAACTACTAGAGTGGAGCTGAAATTGTTGATAACTTTTAAACCATGAAAACTAGCAATTGATCTAGTTGAAAATCGAACTGTGTTTTTGTACCTTTTTCTTCAAGGCATCAAGATGTTTTCCTTGCTATTTTAGCAAGAGATGGATGTGGTTTGTTTCTTCCTTTTCTTCTTTTTGTAAATTGGAACTTATGGTATATTTAGTTATTGTCTTTTTGCTACCTCTGCTTATGTTATGCTTAGTCATTATCTTAATAGTTGCTTATACCGTACTCTTGCTAGATGGAAAGGGTTAGGGATTTGATAATTTTTTCTATATTATTTGCTATATGTCTATATAGAGTTTAGGAAAAAGTACTTTCTAACCATTATAAAATAATTTCTATGCAATCTTATGTTTTTGGAAGTGAAGTGCCTTCTCTATTTAATCTAGTTTCTTCTTCTGTCATGGAGGATGGGGTATGAATGAGTGGATTGAAGTTCTTCAAACACATCTTGTTGTATATGGAATTTTGCTATAATTTAAATGTATTTTAAAGGAGATTGTGATATGCTTTGGGGACTGCATCTTGCTTATGCAGATTCCTAGACATATTTTTTTAAAAAAAAACTAAAAAAATTAGAAGAAAACAAAACAAAGTGGAAAAGGTAAATTGAAAGTCATTTATGGTATTTGGACCTATTTTGATTTAACTACTTTTGAGTGAAAAGGAGCGAGAAGATCCACCTAAAATCAATAAATTAGATCTAGACTAAGGTTCACAATCTCAAGACCGGATCGGATCCCGTACTGATAAAATTTCATCAATAAAATCCCACTATAGTGTCGATACATGGTACGGTATGGTACAACAATATCGATATGGGATGCTATGGTATTATCGATACCGTACTATATCAGAATGGTACTTTTTATATCATTTGATATGGGGCAGTATGACAAATAATGATCTAGACACTATGGGATGCACCATCTAAGACTTGAAATCTAAACCTCCTCAAAATATGAGGGATATTGTGGCATCACTCAGTTCACTTATTTCATTAACATGAGCTCACTAGCAAGTAAATTCATAAATTGTTCTTATAAATTATGTGCTGATATATATGGATCATCTAAAACAAAGATCACAATAAGGTATTTTGTACTAACCCAGATCTATATTGGTTGCCTAGTAGTATGGTATGATACGATACCAGTACCATGCCATTCTAGTTTGTTTCAAACTTATTTTTTATTGTCAAATTTTGAACTGAAATTGGTTTGCCAACTTTAGTTCAACATTTGACAATTAAAAAAAAAGGAAATAGAAAAGAGTTTCCTCTTATTCCATTGTCCTATATTCTGAACGAAGACAACGGGAGAGAGAGGGGAAGAGGAGTAATGGAGAAAGGAGAAGAGGGGGAGGGAGGGAGGGAGGGGGGGGTGGGCATCTTGGCAAATCCTAATTGTAAGCTAAGAGCGTATGTGAGAGAGGGGGAGGGAGGGAGGTAGGGAGGAAACCACTTATTAGACCATGCGAGTGGCCGCCCATGGTTGGGGGGCATTTGTGAGCGATGGGGAGGGGGCATCTCTCAAAATTGTGAGTGGAGGGTGTAGGGATTCATCATGAGTAGGCAAGTGAGGGTGAGGGGAGTGGGGTTTAATATGTGAACTAGGACCATCTTGAAATTAATAACTAAACCATGCTGGTTCTGGACTAGTTTGGTTCGATATGCTCAAAACTGACCATTTTGACACAATTTAGCATTCCTTTGATCATAGTCCATATAACTGAACATAAACCTGCAATTTATCAAATTATGAAAAATTGATCCACTATTCATAATGAAGAGAGATTAAAAATTAGTGAAACTTTAAGTTGTAATTAAGGTGTACCAATGAAAATCCGTTGTCTTGCTCCACATAACATGAGACTTCCCCATAGAATATTCTAGACTCGACTTAGGTAGGTCTAGATGAGTCGGTGCACATGCATTATTATGGCAAATCCACATATATGGATCCTAAGTAGGGAGGCTAGCTTGTATGTGGGAGTTGCTTAGGTGGTTAAACCTTAATTTGGGGTCTAAGGGCTTCCCAAGCTTAAGCTTGTGACCACTTGGTCCAAGTGAGCATCTATTAGAATAGGGCAAATGGAAATGTGGACTAACAATGCCGCATGTTGGACACTATCGTGCCAATACTATTTAAGAGGAATTTGTTTTAGGTAGGATTCTTGGGACTAAACATTATATTCTTACCACATGATTGTCTATGATGAGTTACATGAAGCTTTGACATTTCCCCTTCCCCAAATGCCATTGATTATCTGTAAAATCTTTCACTATAATTTATAAACACCTGCTATTCATAACCTTGTTCTATGTTATAGTATGACACAAGAGTGCACTATCAAAATGGCAGAGTGCATTTTTACCAACTTTAGTCTATCCAACTTTACAGACATTGCACCTAGCTGGCAAATGCTAGTTGCTTAAAATAGTTTATGTAGAGTTGTTGGGATATGTGAAAAAATTCTTGTTTTGTCATTTCTTATATTGAGGACAGGTTTTAGTGGCTTTAAGATTTGTTGTCAGTTATAGTATAATAATTTTCCTGCAAATTAGCAAGCAGGATGGTTAGTTTAAAGTTGAACTTTCTTATTTTATCTGGCTTCATAAGGCTTTACTGCATTTGTAAGTGGGTGGCTGACTGCATAGAAATATTGGCTGGCTGGGTTTGTTTTGAGGGAGAGGACTTGTCATTAGCTATCATGGGCTTCTCTTTTGTTTTGGTAGAATAGTGTGTTAGTCTGGAATTAGGTTATGAGGGTTAGCTATCTTGGGTTTCTCTTTTGTTTTGATAGACTAGCGTGTTAGTCTGGAATCATGTTATGAGGGTAAATATGGCTGGTTGGAAGAAGGGATATCTATTATTTGGCAGATCTGAATTTACTAAAGCTACCTTTCTGTCAATTTTTTTTGAAATACAATCAAAGAATCATTTCAGCATAGCAAAGCATTTGAAAAAAGTTTTTAGAGCCTTTCCTTCAGAGAACAATGAAGAAAAGAAAATTCCATTTATGGGACTGCACTTGGTTTCCAATTCTTTTGAAGCTTCAGAACCAAGTTCTCTTTTGAACTCCTAAATGTCTGTGTTGTGTGGCATTACTTGAAGCTTATCTTCGATATTTGGATCAATCATTTCATATGGTGAGGTCCTTCTGGTGATTATCCTTATTGGGGAAGCTTGGTTTCTATGAAAAAGAAAATTCATATCTTTAAAGAAAACTTGAATCTATTACAGAAACTTGCTTGCAGAATATGGCGCATATGGTTTGGAAATGAATTACTTCAGGTAAGAGAAAGATTTCTGTTCATCTATATCAAAACTGGCTTGTAGATTTGTTTGATAGGCGTTCTTCTAAGCTTCTTGGTTGATCTTGTGTGATCTTTAAGTAACTTAGAAGCCGGCTAGTTTGCTTGGCTGCTGATTTGATCATTGAATGATCAAAATTTGATACGTGCTGACACTTTCTGGTGCCTTGGAGTGCATATTGTCTTTAGGTTGAATTTATGTCCTTTTTTCCTCAATGGTGGGTAATCTGTATGCTGATCATATGAAGTATCCTGAGCCTTTATTTTTCCCTGAGGATTTCTTTTTCTTTTTCTTTTTTTTTTTTTGTTCTATTTTTTTTTATGTTATGTGGAAATTTGTGTCAAGGGATTGTAAGGGGGCATTATTAGATTGTTGGTTTTGCCTTTGCTTCTCTTTCTCTACCCCTTTCCGCTAACCCTTTTTAGTAAGATATCTTATTTTATCCTTTTGAGTTAAAAGAGCTCATTCGTTTTCCATAATCTGATTTAAAAATTCAATTTATACCTATAAATACCTTAATTTTGGCCTAACCAATAAGCTTGACCTCATGTAAGGCCAAGCTTTATGAACTGAGCAATGGTCTGTTATATTTTGAGAACATTTTTTTATGATTTAGTTGTAGCATGATGTTGCCTTCTGTTTATTGATGCTAATTTTCTAGCTTTGTCAATGAGAGTGGCCTGTCCTGAAATCCAAGAAAGCCAGTTGGTAGGGATTCAGTTTTGACTAGCTCCAAAGTCCTCCCTATTTGTAGTCTTGGAATGAGGGACAATCTATTCCTAGTATTGCTTCAGGTAGCTGCTTCTTAGGAGATTCTTCCCATTTTTTTTTTCTTAGGAAGCATGATTATTTATCTCTGCCTACCTACTGCTTCATTTCACTTGATTTACATCTGCTTTTACCTCCAATATGGTCCATAATTTAATTGCAATGTCCATTCTATTCCATATGCTGAACTTGTTGTTATGTTATATATGGTGCTCTTTGTACCATTTCATCTCCTATGTAAATGGTTGTATGTATAGCATGGCACTATCATGAAAGCATGACTTACCAATGTTTGTATTGTCCTAACTTGCTAGTAAGGATTAGATTGGGCTAATTGATTCTGCAACTCATCTGTAGCATGTCTTTACTGATTCACATACGACTTCATCAATGGTTACATTCAACTTTGCTGTTGGAAGTTGAAATCATTTATGCATGATCTTTGCTATTGATTTTCCCCACCCAAGCACTTTTACATCATCACATATGCTCCCAATTAATGTATTAGTTGCTGATTTTGAAAAATTTATGTGATTTTCCTTGTAAGTCTTAGTTGTATATGTTTTATCTCCTTATGATATGTGAGGCCATGTTATTTTTTCATTGATTATTATTTTGTTAATGAGGAGGTACAAACCATTAGATGTTCCAATAATCCACCTTTTTTTTTTTTGACAAACACATGTATATGATGTTGAACTCAGCAAAGGAAGAGCCAGATGCACGAATTTCTCCTGCAATGGATGGCCTACTTAGGGTTCATAAATGCACCATAGATGGTTTAGACTGGGAATCTACTCATGCTTCCCACAATGCTAGCAACATGGTGTCAAAATGATTACTAGCAACATGGTGTCAAAATGATTACTTATCACAGCCACACAAGCAGGTAGCCTGATTGGAAAACAAGGAGCAACCATAAAATCAATTCAAGAGGCTTCCAGCGCTATTGTTTCATGTTCTTGGTAAACTGTCCATTTTTTATCATTTTATACCACTAGTTGTTTGATGAGTTACTGCATCTTGGAGTGCTCTTACCTTTTTTCTCTCTCTGTTTTTTTTTTCATTTTCTAGTAACAGTTCATTTGCATTAGTTGTGCAATGTGCCAACCCATTTTCCATTAGAACACCTATGTTTTAGTGCAAATAAAGAATATTAAATTGAAATATTCTATAACTCCATTTAATGCTGTTACTTTGTGATGGCCCATATTTAATGATGCTAGACCAGAAATTTTGCTTTCTAACTCTAGTACTCCCAATCAATTTATGATGATAACCCTATTATTGCCAAAAACAGTGGCATAAAAGTTTATTCCCTATCAAAATAGAACTCATTTATACTATATAGGATCTTGATGTTAGATTTGACTTATGTGTAGGCCACAAGCAACATATTTGCAATGCTTTTACATTTACACAAGATTATCAAAAAAATATAGAACTGTACATAATAAATCCCAATTACAAATGGTTAGATCAATTGCTTCCAATAATTAGTGCTTGCTTGCAATATCCTTGATGACAAAAACATAGTTATAGAAAGTTATCTATGTCTGCAAATGCAGCACATAAGCATGCCCAGGCCTCTGGCTGCCTTGCATAAGCTGTAAGGCTGCATGTTGGTCACCTAGGAAGCTGCATAGGCCTAGGTGGACCACATTTGCAGCTCCAGTAATATGTGGGGCAGGTATAATTGACTTGGGTGCTATGCCATGCCTCACATTTTGCTTATCTTCCACCTGCTTTCCTCTTGATCTTCTCCTCTTCCTTCCTCTTACCTCCTCTGTTGCTTCTTCTTCCCCTCCATCCTCCTCTATTAAACTATTTTCGGAAGAAGAGGAAAAACAAGAGAGAGATAGAGAGAAGAATGGGAGTTTATTATTTATATTTCAATTTCATTTAATATATCTTAGAGGCTATTTATACTAGTATATAGACTCCATAAAAGGAAAATAATAACAACTGATAAAGAATCATGCTAACAAAAGAAAATGATATAGAATCATACTAACAAAGAAAAATATTATGGGATCATGTTAACAAGGAAATCATACCATACCATACCGGTATGCTGAACCATCACATACAAACATAGGCATACCATATCATACTGTATATCGACACAACAGAGGGATTTCACTAGTATGGGGTGTGGTACCAAAACGGCAAACCTTGAGAAAATTATTATGGTTGATACGTGATTGTTGAAATCATGTTAACTTTTCCCCTCAAACTCAAGATGGTGTTGTATATACCAACTTGAGTCTAGAAACTATTATTTTTCTTGTAAATAAAAATGCCATAGAAGAGAAGACCAGCACTCAAAGAGAATGCAATTGAAGATCGATGATTCTCGTAGACCAAAATGCCACATAATAGAAGACTGAAGCTCAAAGTGAAGGTGATCAACGGCCGATGATTCTTGTGAACTAAAACACCACAGAAGAGAAGGCTAATGTTTAGATAGAGGATAGCCAAAGATCGATGATCCTTGTAGACAAAAACATCATAGAAGAAAAAAAAATGCCTTAAATTAGGTGGCAAAGGAGCCAAAGGTAGAAAACATTCAAAAAGAAGAAAAATGCCTCAAACTAGATGAAGGAGCCAGAGACAGACAAACATCCAAAGAAAAAGAAATAGTCCTAAATCGGGTGGCGAAGGAGCTAGAGGAAAAATGCCCAAAGAAAAAGGCCTCAAACTGGATGACAAAGGAGCTAGAGATAGAAAATCATTTAAAAGAAGGAAAAAGCCTCAAACTGGGCGACAAAGGAGCTAGAGATAGAAAATCATCCAAAAGAAGAAAAAAGTCTCAAACTGGGTGGTGAAGGAGCCACAAATTGAAAAGAATCGAAATAGAAGGAAAATGCCTCAAACTGGGTAGTGAAGGAACCAGAGATAAAAAAATGCCCAAAGAAAAGGAAAAAAGGCCTCAAACTGCATGATGAAGAATCTAGAGGTAGGAAAATGCCCAAAGAGAAGGAAAAGAAGGCAAAGAACGGCTGTGGTTTATCTAAAAACAAAGTATCTTTGGATCTTAATCTATCAAAAAATAGACAATTTATAAGTCCACTGAAGAACAAAGGAGAGAAATAGAGATTCATAGATCAGCAACGGTGGCCATAGCAAAGGCGGAAGAGATGATGATGGCATATTAGGTAATCGATGGCTTTGATACCATGTTAAAATATTTGTGGAAGAAGAGGGAAGCAAAAGAGAAAGAGAGAGAAATAAGGGCCTTTATTATTTTTGTTTCAACCTTATTTAATACATCTCGGAGGTTATTTATACTAGCGTACAAACTCTATTACAAAAAAATAATAACAATTGATACAAAATCATGCTAGCAAAGGAAAATGATATAGAATCATACTAACAAAGAAAAATACTATGGGATAACGTTAACAAGGAAATTATTATAGATTGATATGCGATCTCTAAAATCATGCTAACATTCTGTTCCTCCATTGCCTCTTCTTCCTCTTCTCTCCCACATCCTTTTACCTCATTTGTTTCTTCTTTTCTTTATTCTCCTTTCCCTCTGCCCTCTTCCTATTCCTTTAATTCTTCTTCTTCCTTGATCTCCCTTAGCCTCCTCCACTCATTTTCCTCCCTTATCTAACTCATCTACCTTGACACTAGCATATGTGCCTGCATATAATTGAGTCTGTATGAAGTACCATGCTACTTTTTAAGGTTGTTAAGAAGAAGATCCTAGTAAGATCTAATTTATAAAATCTTAAATTTTGAAGATGTAGTGATAGGTTCCTCGTAGTGTCATTGCAAGACCTAGTCTTGATCTTCTCAATGTTGTTGTATATGTCTTCGTCAGGAAGCTCCAACAAAGAAAGTAGCGAAAATAAACAGGTCAGCCTTCACAACATGGATATCTTGTGGGAAACCAACCAAAGAAAATCTCAAATAATATAATATAGGGGAGGTTATAGAGCCTTGAATCCCCAAGTTGTGAAGCATACTACTTTGATCCATATCCATATAATATAAAGTTGAAGGATATCTCCAGTCCAAATAAAGCCAACCATATTACATAACTCCATAGAAAGAAATTAAGTGTTCATGCAAGAGGATTATCTACCTGATCGTGCATGAAATGAATATCAACAGGAAATTTGCTTTGTGCATGGACTTAAAAAGGAGATATGTTCCACCCCATTTTAATAATGAATCGTTCTATACCATATTCAATGGAAGTTTGGTTAAGTACCTAAGATGACGCTCTAGTGTTGTACTTTCTTGAAAAATTGAAAAAAAAGTATGTGTCAGTCGAATGTATATGTTAAATTGTCATAAATTAAAAAAAGGTTTATAAGTGTAGTCTCATGCTTCATGAATCGCATTGATATAATATTGAATTGAAAAACCCCACTTTTAACTAAAATTCCATTTATATAGTAACATATTGGGCTATCAACCAATGAAATCTATATTTTAGCTCACTAAATAAATGGAGTACCCTTTTTTCGCAACTGGGCATTTCCTTCAATCCTTTGCAAAATTATATTTTAGGTAACTGTTGAAGGGCTGCTTTTGTCCTGCAATCCCTGCTCATCATGTCAACCATTGCCTAAATTGTTGCTAGCATAGTGCAATTCGTTCAACTATGGTGCAGTTAACTAAGATCTAATGGTTTCGAAACTTAACCCTCTGCATCCCTATACCTTGATCTAAAGTTAATGCTTCAGGAGATGAGGATTGATCAAGATTTCGTATTTCGAATGCTTGATTGAATTAGAGGGGAAGACCATGGCATTAGGTGGTCAGAGAGACTGAGCCATTCATCATGGAGGAAGAAACTCTCAAGAGGAAAATCTACTAGGACTACTTCACATTTTTATTGCGATGCAATAGATGTTTTCTTCTTTTCGAATTTCTTATCCTTATAGTATATATTTTTTAATGATGTTCCTTTTCCTCTTTTTTTTTTTTTTTAAAAAATTCCTAGATCTATTCTTATGCAAGTCATGAGATTAAATAAATTCTGTTTCTTTTGAATTGTGTTGGTTATATATTTTTCCATTTATTTAAGAATTCATTCGTAGTATCTTTTATGTTAAAAAAAGATTTGCTGCATCCACTTCTAATCCCTCTCTTTTACGCTAGCTTGGCACTACCTTTTTCTTCTCTTTCTGAAAAAGACCTTAGATTAATCGTGCATCTGACCAACTCTGTATCTTATGTTAAGCCAGACCTACATTGTTGATCCATTCCCTATCAGGTTAAGTTTTTTGGCCTAGTGGTTGATTAATATGGTATCAGAGCTTATGCTCTTTGTCTGCATGTTCTTGTTGTTGGTGGGGTGGGGCTAGGGTTGTTTATGCTGATGAAGGATGGTCTTCAGTTTCACAATTAGTAAACCTGTACCAGAACTTTGTCAACATATATTTGTTGACCAAAAAAAATATGATGTATTTACTTCATACTTGTTCGATGAGGTTTATCTTTCAGTCTTGTGTCCAACATGAGCGATACTTATAAGTTAAAACTTTTTATAAACAAGAAGAATTCTTCAATCGTTCATAATTAATTAATTATTATAACTAATAGTTCAAGAGAACTACATAATTTCTTGTCTTAATTTAATGTTGAACAACCAAATGCGGTTCTAGGTTTACTCTTTGTTAGCTATTTATTTCTTACAGTTAGTTGCAACGTGATGTAAATTCCATTTTTGCAATCAACAGTTGGGTGTTTGCATACATTTTGGCTCATTTAGGTATGACACACTAATTCCTTCAAGCTCATTGAATTGATTGGAGTTCCAGATATTTGTTGCAACTCAGCTGTTTATTTATAAATTGTAATGTTTATAAATTATTAGAGTTTGTTAATTATGGAACTTGTTACAGGAAGTCAGTCTGTATATTTGGAGATGCAAGGACCACCAGCGGGAGTGCATAAAGCTGTAGAACTAATTGTTTCTCATTTATGGAAGTTTCTAGTTGATTGCAGTGTACTTCCTTTATTTCAGATGCAAGTAAGTTGTTTTTATTTATCTTTTATACATACAAATGTACACACAGAGAATTAGGGTTTAATAACTTGGATTTGTGCAGGTCAAGCAATTTGTGACATTACAAAACGGTGATTGGATCAATTTTACAGATGTCCAGGCCTAATTCACATATGGAGCAGAACATTCCTCCAGCTCAACCTTGGGGTCATCCTCAAGGACTTCCTCCAAATGCTGGTGGTTCAGGTTTTGGTGGCAATCCTCAATTCATGCCCCCACAGCCGCAGGATATTATTATCTGCCACCTGACCTCCCTCCCATGGAAAAAGAACCTCACCATGGTATATCAACATTTGGATGAGATGCTCCACCACCCACGTCGATGCATCCATCAACTAATCAACACTCCCAGCCCCTTGTCTCTCAGGTTTATTTTTGTAATTAGGATCCGAAATCTTTGAATTTCTGCATTTCAAAGATGTGCTGAGCTTTAAATAATGGGTTATGGTGGTGGGTCTCTGACAGGTTACATGTCGCTTGCGAATTCCACTTTCTTATGCTGATGCTGTACTTGGGACAGCTGGTGCAAGTATCAGCTACATCCATCGTGCAAGTGGGGCAACCATTATGATACAAGAAACTTGAGGTGTTCCTGGAGAAATGACTGTTGAGATCAATGGAAGTGCTGCACAAGTTCAAACAGCTGAGCAGTTGATGAAGGTATAATTTTTCTTTCACTCAGAATTTGCTGTGATATGCTTTTCAGAGGTTGTAATTTGAGAAATGTTGTTATGTATGTCATTCATCACTCTTTTCTGAATGCTATAGATCTTTAGCAATTAAAAACCACATCTTTTACAAGTAGTAACTTGTCACTGACTCAGCATTTTTATTTGTTTTGTTTTCTTTTTTCCCATTTTAAGCTAGTTAGACACCTGCAGTTTTACTTCTTATACTCATCTTGAATTAAAATGTTGTTTGATAACCTTTGTATGCAATGGAACCAAATGACTACTGTTATTTCATGTTTATGGTAACTAAAATGTAAATGGGTCTTTGATGTGATACATGGTTATTAAAAATTTAAATTTCTGCATGTGACCAAGAATACTGTGGAACATAGCTAAAAAACCATCCAGATGTTATCTAGTAAGAATAAGGTGAGAATACCTGCTCATGAATAAGAATGTGTTAATCATGGTAAATAGGTAAAGCAGAAATTCTATCCAGCACATAACATTCAATATGACTGCCTGTGATGATGAATGTTTAGCTTCATTAGTCACATAATCAACTAAAGTCTTTACTCTTTTAGTTTTATTGCTTTTCATGTTCCTCTGCATGTTTCCTGACTTTATAGTTTAGAAGTATAGCCGTGGTCTACTGCAAAAAGTTTAGGGTGTTGAAAAATATGTCCTAAAGCCAATCATCTAAGTAGTAGATGATTGAAATTAGTATATGAATTATCTAATAATAATAGTAATTTGGCTGTTTCATCATAAAAGTTCTATCTTTCTTAAATGAACTCTTAAATTATGATGAAGTCCTTGGAACCACAATCAATCGATAAAGGAGAATTTATCGGATGATTCTTAAATTGTTCACGATCAAATGATAAGTTATTAACAAGGATAATAATTTATCGAGTGTAGGTCGCTGTATGCCATATGCATTGGTTGTCCTCGTAATCAAGTGGTATGGAGACACTGGTATGGCATCCAGGTGAGATGTAGGAGTACATCTGCATTGAATGTGACCAATGTAGCACTCTACTGTCAAGAATAGCTAGCTAAGGCCAATGGGTATAAGTGTCCCTCCGACCTGAGATCACCACGGTGACTTGCGAGCAACTCACTGTACTTTAATGCTGGACTATCTGTATTTCTAATATAGATAACGGAAGATTTCTAGGTACAGTCAAGTACTTGTAGAGTCGGTGTGTGAGTCAAGACGGGATTGACCACTCCTGATTAACTTCAGGAAGGGAATGTCTCGCTGTGTTTCAATTTAGCAAACTTGGGTAATCTTCGTGAGGTGTCACGAGATTTACAAAATTTTGAGACACAATAAAGATGACTTGTATGAGTGTTTGACAACATACTCGAAGTCATCTTGAGCATTATTGATCATAGGGATGAATTATACAGTAACCATGGGCCATGGTTCTAAGAATGTTGTTTTGTATACATCGATCTATCCAGACATCGAAAACTATTGCTAGATGGTAACTTCGATTGGTACAGAAATTAATTTTTGTACTACCGACTTAAGTTCGAACCTATGGGGTCACACACATTAGAGCTTGTAACCTGATCGGATGGTTAATCGATGATTGAGAATTGTTTCGAGGTCAAACATTCAATGCGATTGATGTTTGACTTAATGCAAGTGTTGCAGGAGGATCGATTAGCAATTAGATTGCTAATTGGCTCAATTTGATTGAGCAATCAGGCTGAGATCAAGTCTAATTGAATTAGATTCAATTAGAATTGGTTTGGATTTAATTAGATTAAGTCTAATTGATTTATTGGATAAGTCAATTGCAAGAAAAGAACAATTTCTTGTTTGACTAGGATTTGGGTACACCTGATTGACTTAGAATTTAAATCAGATTTAAATTTTGATTTAATCTGATTTAATTAGGCTCCTAGTTAGACTAGGATCATCCTTAATTAGATTGCATTTAATCTAGTTTAAATAAAATTTAAATTGGATTTAAAATAATTTTGACCTAGTCAAACAAGAGGAGTCTTAGTTGGACTGGGACTCTCTCTCTTTCACTTGCGTTTAAGAAAGCTCACACCATATTTTAATTCTAGATTTTTTTCTATGATTTTCATGGCTAAGAAATGATTTCCCACACCCCATTATCTCAGGAATTAAATTTAAATTTGATTTGATCAAAATTAGAAGAAAGTTGAAAATTGTTTCCTACTTGAAAGTCTTCTTTGATCCAAACTCCTCTCTCCCTTGTGCGCTAACTCTACCCACGCCCCTCTATCTTATTCGGCCCTTTTTTTCTTAGTTTTATGTGTGAGAATCAGAGGTTACATGAAAAAATAAGTGGGAGGGGCGTCCAAGAGTTGGACATCCCATAGAAGTCCTTCTTTGACTAGGTTTTGACCTAGTCTTACAATAAAAGGTGGATGCCTCTTATGAGATGGTTTGAGGATGTGAAAAATCCTAGAAAAATCATGAAAAATTAGAGGAAGAGGAGGAGAAGGCATGGAGGATTTATGGTGCCAAGATTCATGGAGAAGAGCCTTCAATTAAGACATCAAAGGTTGATGTCTTGAAGAGACAAGGTAAGAGAAGATTTTCTTCTCTTATATTTTTTTTTTATATTTCTCTCTTCCTATTTTATTTATGATTTTTATATGATAAAAATCTGAGAGAGAGAGAGGAAGGGCTTGAGGAAAGATGGTGCCAAGATTCTTAGAAAAAAGGTCTTCATCTGGACATCAATCATTAATGTCATGAAGGCACAAAGGTAAGAGAAGATTATCTTTTCTTTGTTTTCTTTTGAGTATCTTCTTCTTTATTATTTTATATAAATTTTATATGATAAAGATCAGAGAGAGAGAGGAAGAGGGCGTGGGATTTGTGCTCCAAGGTGTTGGGCATGGTGATCATTTTTGGACACGGTCTGATCATGTCCTGATGCGAGAAGAAGAAGAGAAGAAGGTCTTCTCTTAGGATTTCTTTGAGAGGACTTCTTCTCAATTTTATTTATGAGATTTTTATGAGAAAAATCTGAGGGTGTGATATCTAAAAAATTAGAAAAAAATTCAGAGGAGAAGGTTTCCTCTGATCCTAGCATAGAGGTGTTTTCAGGACATCGACTGTTGATGTCCTTAAGGAGAAGATTTGTCTTCTACTAGGATTTTTTTCATATGTCTTTTTATTTTCTGATTTATGGGAGATCCAAGAGTTGGATTTCTCCCTCATTCCTTCTCATGTTCTTCATTTCTTCGATTGTCCAAGAGATCCGAAGAACATGTATTTGATTAATCATCAGGAGGGATCCGCGAGAAGCTAGCACTTCAAGTGGATCTTCGTTCGACGAACCTTCGATCTGTGTTGCAGGTTCATGTGAATTACCTGTAAAGGCCGGACAAATGTGCGGCTCCAAAGGCAACAACAGATTCAATCGCGGAGTTCTCGACCCATGTAAAGGTAAGAGATCTGATCTCTTTATGATCTAGATGCGATCTAGGATTAGATCTAGAATTATTCTAGATCTAGGTATTGATGTGATCAATACTACTCATGATTAATTTAATTTTAGATTTATATTTGCATCATAACATGTTATAAATCCTTGATGTAGGGTTTTGTAATTTGATTATATGCATATTGTAGATTAAATAGTTTAATCTATATCTTCCGCTGCTTTATATTTCGAAAAAGTTTTGAAATCTATGCATAAAATCCTGCATGTTTCCTATCATAGGGTCACCTGAATTATCTCTCATTGTTAGCATTATATTTTTGTTCCGGTATTCCTTATATATTTTTCTAATTGTTTTAGTATCAGTAAATCTTGCTGTTCAGATTATGATAATATATGTGTTGACTTTCTAGCTGATGTAGTTTGCATTGAAATATTCATTTTTTGTCAATTGATGAAGTGAACTGCCAAGCATGTTTTGGTTATACCACGAGCTAGAATTCCTGAATGCATACACAGGCGCATGCAAGAGTGTGCTCATTTTGATATGAAGTATAGCTAGTAATTGCTAGTGACTTTTGAGTATAAAAGGCCTCTCTTTGGGGAAGTTTGAAGTTTAGATGAAAGTTAAGAAGTTGATATATCACAATAATTTTGGGAGCTGGGTTAGATATGAAAGATTAGACTTTAGTTCCAAAATGACCATGAAAGCTATGAATAGTCCTGCTGCTGAAGTGAGCATGGCAGGAGTGTGAAGAGATTGCTGCCTTGCCATTTTTTTCTTTTGGCCCCCTCCTTTTTTGGTTGAAATGGGGAGGGGTTTGTACAGAAAGGGGTTGTCCTCATTAGAACCTAAAAAATGTCACACCACTTGCATCAACTTGGGCAAGATGGTAAACTTAGGAGAGGGAAGAAACCTTCCAGGTCATGGTCTGCTGTAAAGTACTGGCAGTATAGGGCAGGAATGTGGCAACCTGGTTGTCGTCTCAAAAGAAATATGAGGATGGAATTGGCCAAGGGAAGGATATGAAGTGGCAGATATCTTGAATTTGTAGATGATTGGAGTCCCCATGACCATTTAACCAGCAGATAAACTGTTTGAGTCACTCTCAATCCATACATCAGAAGTGTGTAGTTCCATCCCAACCACCGAAAGGCCTTTGTGTGCAGCTCTTTGTTCGAGAAACTGTTTTATCAGAAAAAGGGTCACTGCAACAACTAAAATTCTCTGAAAACACAATCACAAATCACAGAAGCTCCAGCTTTACCATTGGGGTGAACCAAACCATGAAAGTTTATCTTTATAGTTCACACTTCCTGGCTGAGGAGGAGGGCTGGCCTTGGTGCAATGAAGGTTGTTCTATTGTGATCTGAGTGTTGTGGATTTGAAATATGGAAACAACCTCTTTGCACATGGGTTTAAGTCTGCATACTAGAGGTTTGCATGATTCGGTTTAGATCAGTTTAGAATCAATCTTCAAGCTAAACCAACTTGAATCAGTTTCCTAAAACTGAATCCAAAACTGAACCGACTACATGAAACCACTGATTCAAACTGATCTGAAAAAACCAGTTCGATTCGGTTTATCGGGTTGTGGGCTATTGGGCTTCTGTCAAATGGGCAGCTTATGAAATAACCTATATGGGCTGCTATCTTTCTAAGTTCTAACTATGCTAAATGGGCAGCTTATGGGATAAAGTAGATGGGTAGCTTATGGATGGGCTAAATGTGCTAAATACGATAGAACTACAACCTCCTTTGAGAAAATATGGCAGCTTATGATTTATCATCTATCTATATATATACAGATGAGTTCAGTTTAAATTGGATTTTTCAAAATTTAAAACAAAACTGAATCAATATTTTTTTTGTTTCTAAAATTTTAAAACCAAAACTGGACCTAATATGAAAAATCCAACCCAAATCGAACTGAAATTAGTGGGTCAGATCAGTTTTGCGGTTTGACTAGTTTTGTTGCACACCCCTGCTGCTTGCACATGAGCCTCCCAGACCCTGCAGTGGGGTGAATCTTGTGCTTTGGGATATTCTATTTATCTGGCTGGGGGGGAGCCCAAGCGGCAAGCTGTTGAAGAAGATGGCACAATAGTTTCTGGGTGGGCTCTCTAGATGCCAGGTGAATGTTGTAGGCTGGATGCGACTTCGTTGACAAACCAGACCTTGGAAACAAGGAAGTGAACTCCATGAACAATCCGATCAGTCATGCTTCATTCACCTTGAAAAACCTAGCATTTCTGTTATTCCAGAGTTGTCAAAGTTGGCCACCAACTCTCCTAAGAGGAATTTGGGTAAGGAAGGCCCCAATCGTAAGTGTTTATGGATGACATGCTGATCTTTTGGCTACCAAAGAAGCAGTGATTTATATAGATTCACATAGAAACACAAATTATAAAGAAACTCCTTAAGGCTAAAAAGAAATTAGGAAATTTATAGATTTTCTATAAATGATAATTTTGTCAGTTGATGTTAATATGCACTTCTTGAAACTTTTATGCATGCATATTCGGCTCCCATTATGTTAATATTTTGTGTCAGCATACACATAGGCAATGTCTGTCCTACTAACTGTTATTGATTGAAAGTGAAATTACTTCTTATGTTGTTTAATGCATCACGGATTTATTATACATACCTTAGACTGCTTGTATTCCTGTCGGCTTCTATTTTCGTTGATCCTTGTTACTTCTATTACAGAATTTCATAGCTGAAGCTGCTGCTCCAGCACAGAATACCGTGGCCCCTATCAATCAGGGTTATACTTCTTACTCAGCACATGCATCCATGTATGCATCACCTCTGGTTGATACTTATAAAAGGTAATTTCTTTACTGAGAATTATTTGTAATTCTTACATTTTATTGACCTTCAATAGAAGTATATGTAGATTACAAAGCCAGCTATTACAGCAATTACAAGAAGAATGAATATCTCGATTACATACTAAAGAGAAACAAAATATAGAATTGCTAAACAAGGAGAAAGACCAAATAGGAGTACCAGCCAAATATGAATATGTGTTGACTTGCTAAACATAGAAAAGAATTAAATAAGGGTGCAAGCTAAAATAGAATGTTGGGTTGGAATGACTATGCACTGACACACCCCCTCAAGATGAAGAATCGGGAGTACGAATCTTCAGCTTGTCCCTTAGGAACCTAAAGCATGATTGGTCACCCTAGACAGATAGATAATTAAAGCAGTTTGTGAGTAGATACTCAGATGTTTGGCTCTAGGCACTTAGAACCTATTTCAGTGTGGGGGTGAGATTTAACAGAAACTGTAGATACGATAGCTGCACTTACGAGTCTCTAGTTTTGTATGCCATCACACGCTCAAGTTATCTCTCACACTCTGTTAGTTACAGAGGACAATGCAAAGAACACTAATAAATGACTTATAATTTATGACACACGCTAATGACTCGATTTTACAATTGTTGACTCAGTCATTGTCCTAATCAAGCAACGTAATAACATTTAGAATATAGTAAGTCATGTTGACGAGGATTATATAATGGCCCATGATAATGGTGAGGATCACTCTATTTTATCAAAACTAAACCTAAGGCACTACAGACTAGGGTCATGCTACAGCACAGAAGATTGGAGAAATTCGTATTCATAGAAAACACTAATTGAACTTTCAGAACTGTCCTTAGAATTGAATTTGAATATCACTTGTTTTGAGAATTTTATGTTCGATCCGTTACAGAAATAATAGAATTATTTGATGAGACATTATAAAAACTATGGCACATCAACCATTAGGACACACGAAGATTCGAGTGGATCTGCTTGTGCGAACACATAACTCTCTTCTTAATGAGACTAAATAGGTCCAAAATTGAGGTAGTGTATAGGGGCTGGTCCACACTGATAAAATCGAAACCGGAAAGTGGCTCTTGAAATACTCCACGGATCCCACTGCTTGCCAATCCTGATCCGAGGAAGGGAGATTCGTGAGGCATAGGGAGCTAGAGAGCTGAGCGGATGGCAGTAGTGTTTGTGTGTATAGCATCTCCATCGTGAATTGGTGGACTCTTTAATTATTGTTGATATTCTTACCTTCTAATTGCTGTTGATCGAAACACCTCTTGGTATCACTAAAGTTAGATGAGATAAGGGCAATAACATGAGTTGAGGAGTGAAATTGAAAAGACGAAGTTATATAACTCATTTCGGTTTAACTATTTTCTCACACACTTATTCCTAGACATGGATTACTCAGTGGAAAGAGAGAAGGTTGGAAATATACGATACAAAGGGCCTCTAGACGAATAGATAAGGACGCCGTTACTTCTCGTGTCGGTTTTCTCGCTTTTCTCTTGGGGATCACGCAGAATTACATACCTTTATAGAAATTCAGAATTCTGTATGTAAATCCTACCATTTAAGTAAACTCGGGACGATTCCGAACACGATTAGAGAATACAAATCAAATCTTCCAAAGCTTTAATATTTGAAAAGGGGAATCTAGTAAGAGAAAAATTGAGACTATTAAATCCCACGCCACACGACACTATGAGAAGGTCTTAAGAATAATAATTATGCTCCTTCAATTCCTTGGAGATACTCAAGATGGTAGTACAATACGATAAGCACTCCTCTTAAATTAAAGTAGGAATTTGAATTTCTATGAAGAAAGACTAGGAAGCAGTCACGTAAAAGAGGTACTCATTGGGTGTGAGAAATATCACTCTTAGAAGGAGGATTAAGGGGTCAAAGGGGGTTGCAATTATCAAAATTACATGTGAAGGTGATTTATGATAAGCACACAAAGCTATATTTGGGCAGGAACACACTCTCATTTACTTCTTATAATATAGAGAGTAATGGGATGGAGATAGGATCTGCCACGGGGAAAAACACAGCACACAAACACTCGCCATTAAGGCCATGTGAATTCACACATCGTCAAGGAAGAATGATAGAGGGTGCAATTTGGCAATAGAATTCTTAATATTTGGTGAACGTACTATGAGTTATAAAGTGAGGTAGTGTTATTAAGTGATTATTATGTTATGAAAACTCTAATCAAATAGGTCCTTAAGTCATAGAAATTAACTTATTCCTATGATTATTTAATTGCTAATTTGTCAATTTATTTTGATACTTTCATCAAACCAAGAGGAGATGAGTTTGTCTGAGTCTTGACATTGAAATGGATAGCCATAGGCTACTCTCTAAAAATATTATGGATTGTTTAAGCCTAATATAAAAAGATATAAAATATTCACTCCAATCTAAATTTATGCTTATTTTTAGACAATATAAATTAATATAATATGGAAGTAGAATAAATCTAGATTATTCTTAATTAAAAATCTCTCAAACATCATATATTATTATTAACTTTATTAAAAAATAAGGGGGACGGAAAATTATATATTAGAGGATTCTAAAAATAGATATTACTGGTTCTTATATAAATTAATGGAAAGAGCTTCCATTATTTAATTATTGCATATTACCACAATTAATACAAGTATTTTGTAAGACAAAATTATAGCTTAAGTCATAAAAATGAAAAAGATAGTGAATTTTCTAAAGAAATAAATAAATAAAAATTAAATAAAAATGAAACTGCTGCAATCCAGCAATTTAAATCGTCGGAGGTCGCGGCGAAGCTAATGCACCAAGCCAGCTAAGTGTCCAAAGCCGGACTCATGCTACAAAAGCCAACGGCAATCGAGTCATTCCATATAAAAGTGTGCATAATTCGAGACTTAGTGGGACATCTTCGTATAGCTCAGCTTCGGATGCAACCAAGATCGGAGTCAAGGCTTAAAGGAAACAATGGATTAAGTGTTCCCATTCAGATTCAACGGTGATCAAGACAGTCGACAACGTCGCAGTCGATATAGTTACGATTACAACATAGGGTTCACAGACGGATCTTTAATATTTCCACTAAATTATACGCAGCTGCATTATTGCGGAGTAAATATATGTATTTGTGACTATTTACACAACTCCATCGAAATGAAAAGTTGGAATGCAGCAATATGGATTATGGTGACTTAATGGCGATTGTGGTGCTTCAGAATGCGAAGGGAATTTCTTGGTGCGTGTCACAATTCATTAGTCAAGTAAAAATTTGCGTGATCATTACAGGATGAATTACATTTTTGTCGCGATCGGGGTGATCACATACCAGGAAGCTTAGCTGGTAGATTGTTCGGTCTGGAACACAAAGAAGAGATCTAGGATCACGGGACTGGTTGACGTATGTGGATACTTCATTGCGAATAATTTGATCTCAACTCTCTATACAGATCGAATTTATCTTAGATTTGCATACAATACCGGAGTGCCGAATAAAAAAAACCAACTAATTGGAAGAGTTCCAAACACCGTCATTTAGGAGAGGCTCTCAACTGGTAGAGTTAACATATTCCCAGTAACTTGTATGGCCGTAACGTAGGCTGAAGCATTTTCACTCGCATTCCAATCCATGCGACTCTGGATGGCACGCATGTATCTTGTATATAGCCGGAATCACCTGATTTTGTACGTGATTATACACAATTCGGATTATCCTTATCTATTGCATGGGAGTTGTTTAGGTGGTATTCTGTTAGGAATATATTCACTCATATATCACATTGTTAACTGTGTTCGATGTTCATAGTCGATTAATCAGCGAAGTGTAATGTGTCATTGGAAAATTGATTAAGATCCTTTGTAATCCAGGTAACTTATCAGTTCTTAAAACACTTAGAATTTTTGTTCAGATATTTTGATGGACATCAAGGAGGAGCACCTGGTCAATGCCGCACTGTGCGAATAGAAGGGAATCACTCTTGTCAGAGTAACCCTTCGGATCATATGCGACTCTTAATCAAACTATAGGATTGAGCTGAAGCCAGGGGTTAGAGCTCAACATTAAAATCATACATCTGGATAATTGAGTAGTTACACAAGCGTTTTGGTAGAAATAGGAGGGGATTGTGATAAAAGTTAGGAATTTAAGCTCTGTGATGGATTTAAGCCAATTGCAGAGAAAGGATCAGGAGTGATATTCGTTCTCAGATCTTGTAGTTTTGGATTTGAAGTCGACGCTAGGCTTCTTTAAGTCTGAGATTTAGGCAACGTGGGTACGATTTAAATTGAATTTTAAAATTTTTGGGATTAATTCGCTGATTTTATGGCCTCCTGAGTTGGGACGTAGGTCAATTTCTAATGGTGGTTCATTTGAAGTGCTGTGTAAATATTTTAAATGAATAAATACTCATTTTGACCAGAGTCAAATAAAGGAGTCTATTTGGATTGGGACTGCTCTCCTTTCTCTTACGCCTAAGACCCAGTCAACATCTTAATTTTTGATGCTTTTACGTGAATGTTTCATCCTAAGTAAAGAGTCTCCATGCCCACTTCTTCATTGGTTTAGGAATGTTTGCTTGGAGTAAAGCTTATAGAAGAAGTGTGGCTTTCTACAAGGATTAGTTTCCTATATCCATTCGCTATTCACATGTCTGATTTTCCAAAAGCATCAGAGAATCCTCTTAGCACATCATCTTTTATTTGGTGTGAGTGGTGGTTAATTTTTTTTTATCTCTTCAAATTATCGTACTTACCCATTCTTTTCTCTACCTTTCTAGTTTTTGGGTCATTGGTTTTTCTGGTCTCTGAGCCAAAATTCTCAATGAAAAAGTGGTGCAATCCTCAAAATAGAAGTTAATTATTCACTCTACTTGCACTTTAATTATAGGTAAGGTTTTTTTCTTTATGTTATTTTATTACGACATACTTCTTAAATGTCAATCTTATCTGCATATTTAGATTATATGTGGCCAATTTTCTTCAATGTTTCTTTGATAAGTAGAATGTGTACGATGAGGCTAATTAATTGTAACTAGTTAAGAAAATCTTTAGGTACGAAGGAGATTAAATATTTCTGAAAATGAGAGTATATAAAAGTGTAAGGGTATCGAACGTGTTCGCTGGAATTTTTATATTTTTGTGAGGTCCGAATTTTGTCTAATTTCTAATTTTTTTCACTTTTTCTTTTAAAAAATTAGAGGAGGACACTCTTTAGATCTAGAGAAAGGTGGAATACTCTGTCTCTGGTGAGATATTTCATAGAACCACAACTTTTCACTAGTGTGCTGTATCGATTGGAATACATTATCATTTTTAAGATTTAATTTGATAAGAAAAGGAGTCAGCGTTCTGCAGGCTGTCTAGAATCTTTATAATACTTACTTATCTTATGTATCGTCTCTGATAACGATTAAAACTTATCGATTCTTCAAGATTAAAACCATATTCAAGATAGTATGTTTTGGGAATATGGATGTGCGGGGCCGAATTTCATCGAGAGGAGAGGTAGAGGGGCACAAGTAGAGATGTGAAATTGAATCTTGAATTTATCTACCATGATTGACGGACTTATTTTGAGTAAACTAAATAGATTGGATAAAATGAAATATTATAGTTAATTATTTTCTTATAAATATTTGTTATTCTTCTATGGGGTTTTTTATTTGTAAAATTAGCTTAAATCTAATTGCAAGTGATTTATTAAGGAGAGGTGAAAATATTTACTTAGAAAAAACACACACAGAAAGTTTATGTGACTTTTGGTTAAGAATCATAATGCACATAAAACTTTCTTAATAATCTGAGGTATGGCATTGGTTCTTTCTCTTTATTCTATCTAATAAGGGTGGAATATATTATTTATTTGGGTGATATATATCAAATTTAAATTTAAGAAAAATATATTATCATGGTAGGTGTAAAATTCTTTATATTTCTAGAGAAATTCATTCATGTTAATTATTATAATTAAATGGACTAGTGTAATATAGAGTGTGGTATTATTTTTATCTTTATTTTATTGTGATGTTATTCTCGTTTGCAGACCTGGGAGTTCGAGCAAGGGGTGATGCCTTTTCAGCATATTATAAAATATAAGTTAATTAGTCATGTTCGAGGTGTACTACTTGATAATCACAAGGAGGTGGATAACACATCAAAGAGATTCAGGCCTTTTGTGTGAATGCGTGATTACTTCATCTCGATTTTTATGGCCATAATCTCTCCTTATTATTATTGAATACTAAGAGAATTGGAAGAAGAGGAATTACAACTTTCATTACAATTAAACAGAGATTAAGGTGAAAATGTGCTGACTCACCAGCTACCTGCTTGCGCTATCTCAGCCTCAAACAGACAGCATAATAAACAACCAAATTCCAACAGGGGATGTTCTTCTAAGGGGGACCCGTGGACACATAAGGTTAAGCCTGTATTAACTTTTAATAATTATTCATTAGACTTTAGATTAATCGCAATCAGGATTTATACGTACATAGCTACAATTTAATTAGGCTAGGATACTAGAAGAAACTTCCGTGTATTTAGAGTTGAACCATATGCAAAATTTATGGCTACGGTATGAAATAAAGTGTAGGGATGCGTTTTTATTGAGGCTTATACGTCATAATATTTAAAACTGATGGGTACTTCTAGGATTAATGTGGGTTTAGGGAATGAATGTGAGTAGCATTCCGTCAAATAGAATTGAAGAATGTATAGGTGCGTATTTTTAATTGGTCGGGTGCTTCTTCTATTTGTGCTATACATATGAGAAAATTCACTATAAATTTGGCATTGAGTTGTTCGCTCAATAGGGCAATTAGGGTCACGGGGGGGGAAAGGCATCCGACCAAACCTTTGACACCCACTTATCCTTATTAAACAATACACTAGGTGTTTGATGACTTTGGATAGAGATAATTATATAAAATAAAATTAATTAAAAATTAATTCACGTCATTTATCTTTGGTGCGGGGTGAAGGGGCGTCTATTTAGAAGGTGACTTTAGGGCACAAGTGTTCATATAGAGAAACATGATTTTCGCTCGATTATAAGGTATGTAATCTTGACGTAATCAAGATTGATTGTGACCATAAGTAACCTTAGAATTGTATCTTTATATAATATATTATTCAAACAATAAATTTAAATATAATTATATCTATACTCAGATTTACACTCTATTCTATAGTTATCTTTAGGCACTTCTTATAAGTGAGATCAATAACTCTTCTGCTTAGAACTATATTATTATTTTTTTATTTTTAGGGTATATTAAATCAAATTGTTATAAAATAATAAGAGTACACCGTTAGAACTATATGAGGATGAGTGAGTTATGGAGGTTACACTCATTATAGTGATGGAATTGAACTTCCAAACACTCGGAAAAACCATGTGGAATTCATAGAAAGAGAATTTATTTGCTATTGAGAATACAACAAACTAAATATCCAATAATTATTAGAGAATTTTATTAAGTAAATTCTATTTATTAATGTACAC
Source organism: Cocos nucifera (assembly GCA_006176705.1). Classification (NCBI taxonomy): domain Eukaryota; kingdom Viridiplantae; phylum Streptophyta; class Magnoliopsida; order Arecales; family Arecaceae; genus Cocos; species Cocos nucifera. The sequence goes on from QRFJ01000873.1 coordinate 745,010, forward strand.
TATTACATTAGTCATACAAGAGTTCTCATATAAATTATGTAAAGTATAGTCGCATAGAGCCTATATTAAAAATATTATCGGGTATTTATCTAATTCCATATTGTCCTCAAGTTTACCTCAATAGTTTCGTATTAAGGATTTATTATTATGTTTATTTGAATCTAAAATTTTATATATGCAATATTAATTATTAAATTTAAATGTGAATACCTACAAATTTCCTTAAGATCGAATCCTTAGAAATTAATAACATTTAGTGAATACGAGAGTTCCATTCACAACATTCATTGAAATTTCTGCGCACTCTTCGCTAAAATTAGAGGTTTGTACAAATTGAACAACTTAATCAAACATATAAACTAAAGATCACAAAACAATAACTTCTGAGGAATTTTCATTTAAAACCCAAACTCCAAAACGAAATTAATTAGATATTAATAGATAAACGGTATAGACAAAAGTCTTTATCAAGGAAAGAATTTCTTTAATAGAGGAGACAATTATATAATTGTTGAAAAGGGAATTTGGCATATAGGTATAGCATGATATCATTTCAATACTGTTAATGAACGACATAGTGTGATTAGAGGTTATTTGATAATTATACTATTATTTATAATGAAATTTAGAATATAGCACCAGTACAAAATAATATCCCAGAATTAGAATGTTATAAATTCAGCATAAAACTTCGAGTATTTTATAAATATGTAAATCAAATTATTTAGCACCTCGGGATTAAGGTTGATAAAATTTTCGCATGCGCAAAAAGTAAAACTAACAAGTATTTAAATTGCTCGATCAAACGGTCTGGTAGGTCATAATAGACCAAAAATTATTCAAAAACTGGGATTCTTAAATCGACTCTGGAATTGTTAGAGAGAATCCCTAGTGGGCATCCTAACCAGATTCCGGACGACCTGATGGTGAGCGCACTCTTTGCTTTGAAGATTTGAAGTTCATACTTTGGTGCATGGTTAATTATTAAAAGAGGAAACAATGGATCTTAATACTCCTCTCCAGGTGGAACATCTCAATAATTTTATTTCCGTTCCAAAAATTTGCTGAATTAATCAGAAATTGGATTAGGTTACATGACATTATAGATTTATACTTGCAATAACCATCACATGGGAAAATTCATGGAATGGATTTGACTCAGGTGGGAGAAATTTTAAATTTCAAAGGTGGTTCCATATAGAGACTAAAGCTAAAAATTGTGAGAATTTCCAATAAACTTGTTATTTTGGAGAGGATATTCCGGTTGTGAGCAAGTCATTAAATTCGATCTCCTATTCCTAAGTTCACTTAATTAAAAATTTCCTTAAAATTAATTAGATCCTCACTAGAAAATGGACTAAATAGGATTGATATTGCAAGAATTAGACCAAGGTCATTAAGCCACTCAATTAAGCAATCGGGAATTTAATGGCCTTACTCAATTATATTGGAGGCCCATGGGGACTAGGTTAGTTATTATTAAATTTGGAAATATCAGATAATACACTTAATTTAGGTGTGTGTATTGGGATCATCTCTCGTAGATCGTATGCCAGGATGTAAGTGTGAACACTCATTAATGACCATTAGGTTGGATGTATTTAATTCAATTCGAAAGTATTCTTGACTAAAGACAAGTGCTTTAGCAAGTAATAAGTCATACAGTTGAACTCGAGGTGGGAATAAAAATTATAATTAATGGGTAATTCCATACAGTGAGGAGGATTAACCGACATAACATGAGCTTGCAATTTCTTTGGTTAAGCAAGTGATCACATAATCCTAATGAACACTACACAATTTTATAGGAATAGGGAAAATACTATTAAACAATGGAACCAATATATGAAATCAAAATCCTTAGAACGACCTAACCTTATTCAAGTTTAGGTGTTATATTTACAAAACCCAATACCTTACAGTAGTGGCATAAGGAGGGCCCATAAATTATGTTATAGTTAAGGCAAATGTATAAGACTTACTTACTGTAAGCATTAAGAAAGCCATATGGTAAAGTAATCTCAATTCGGAAATGCAGAAGGAGTACACGGCAGAATAGCTGATGAATTACAAGTAATTTAAATTACTGTCAGGAAGGCCATCTTTAATAGGACTTAAAGTATTGTGTGAAAAATTGTTCAACACTTATAACACATATTGTACTCTTGAGGAATGTCCCCCATTTACTTACCAAATGGGAGTACAAATTTTAGATATTATGCTACAAATAGATGCTACAACTAAAATGAACTGACTCTTGACTCCACATTAAACTTTAGAATTAGCAATGGAACTATTATTGATATACGAAAAATACTCTCATGGCACCCACCCTTCCACCAAGCCTGCGATAAATTATATTCGGAATTGAGAATTGTTAGGAGAGGATCTATCATCTTACAATTATTTTATACATGGGAGTCTTACGGTTAAATGGAAAACCAAATGTAGGTCTTAGTCCCACAAAGTTTATTAAATCAAGCAGAAACAACAGAAGTCTAATATTTGATGAACTACAAAAACTACCCAGTTGCGGGTGACCATCTACAGAGCTTAACAGGGTCGAGTCAATTAATTCATTTGCATACTCTATAGAAACGAATATTAGTAAATTTCTATCACATAGAAGGAAGAAGCATATGTGGACAACCCTCATGTCACAACAAGTTAAGTGAGCTATAAACAATCGTTAAATTATCAAATATAATTGCCCGCCCACTATTTAAGTCAATTTCAGATGCAAGCCCATAGGCCAAACTTCTGAATTCAAAAATTCTACCCAGGCTTCATGAGGTCTGTCTCATAATAGTTATTAATGGCTAGAGTTCACTATGAACTGGTATGCTACCTATGACAGTTAATTGAATAGAAATGAGGTTAGGCCTTAAATTACTACTGGGGATATCCCATCCTAATCTAAGGCTTTAAAAAGCCTTAAGGGATACATTGAGGATCATATTGTCCACTTATTATGTTTATGTGGGGTCTTACAGATTGTATCTATTCATAAAGGAGGATAGTTAATATTATTGTGAATAATGTTATAATAATACATGGATAATAAGAAATGATATTTAACATTTACATAGTCTGTTAGGCATAATGTACACACCCAAGTTAGATTGTGTTATGGATATCTATCTTTGGCATTATAGGCTTAGTCATCTTGATAAGAACAGGATAAATGGATTAGCTTGAGAGGAAAATCTCGACATCAATGATTGTGAATTATTGATAGTCTATGAATCTTGTCTTCTTGGAAAGATGATAAAGTCATCTTTTACTAGAAAAAGTGGAGTTGATAAAGTTCTAAGTCTCATACATAGTGATGTATGTGAACCTGTGAACTTAAGTGCTAAAGGAAGATATTAATATTTCATTACAGACGACCTATCTGGGCATGGGTGTGTCTGGGATAAATTATTTGAAATGTTCAAATGATTCAATAATGAAATAGAAAAACAAACTAGAAAGGGCATTGAAATTCTTCGATCAGATCGAGAAGACGAATACTTATCCAGTAAGTTTATGACATATCTAGGAGAGAATAGGATTCTCTCTCAGTGAATTTCTTTTTGGAACACAGTGTATCTGAAAGGAGAAAATTAAATTTTGTTAGACTTGGTTCAATCCACAATAGGATTCACTTGTCTACTTGCTTCAGGATTGTGCTCTTGTGGCTACTAGTTTTACTTTGAATTTATATCAAGTAAATCTGTTGCAAAGACTCCATATGGGATATGGATCGAGCATAGACCTAGACTCTCTCATCTTTGGGTTTGGAGTTGATCGATCTATGTCAAAGATTTGCATACAGATAAACTTGGATCCTGGTCTAATAAGTGTTTAAGAGTTATTAATTCTACTATGCTAAAAAGCATAAGATGTTCATCAACAGTAGGGCATTCCTTTTGGAAAGAAGATTTTTAGAGAAGGAACTGATGCCTATAAAGTTAAACTTGTAAAAGTTTGACTGGTAGAAAAGAACCGATGTTATCTAGTAAACCTACAGAACCAGATTTGATCAGATCAAATCCAAAGCCCATTAAAATGTCACCTTTAAGGAGATTCGGTAGAGTACCACGTTAGCCAAATAGATACTTCAGTATCTAGGTTTGGGATGGCGATCCTATTGAGCTCAATGAGAACAACAAGGATCCGATCATCTATAGGGATACAATGCAGTGGCCTGACTCTGAGAAGTGGCTTGGAGTCATATGATCCAAATTGAAGTCTATGAAAATCAATAGTGTATGGATACTAGTTGATTCACCTGAAGGGATAAAATCCATTGGGTGTGAATGAATTTTTAATAGGATCAGAGTAGCGTAGATGGGAAGGTAAGGACCTATAAAGCCCGTCTAAGTATCATCTCAGAGTTCGAACATACGTTCTGAATGTATATCTTTGTTATGAATAAAGACAAACCCTGTATTTATAATTGGGCAAAATATTTTGTAGTATTATTTCTTGTGATGTTTGAGGATGAAATTTTCTTAATTGGAAATGACATTCCAACATTGCAAGAAATAAAAGTTTAGCTGTCATCATATTTCTCCATATACGAGATCAGACATGGTATACTCACTAGAGGTAGTGAGCAGGTACCTGTTTGATACAAGTGAGAGCCACTGAAAGATTGTATCGATAATTCTTAAGTATTTGAAAAATACTAAAATTCAGTGACTCAAATATGAAAGTACTAACTTAAAACATGTAGATATTTTAATTTCAGTCAAAACAAGATGGCAATAAAAAAATATCGGGTCATACTCTAATTGTAGGAGCAATTTGTTGGAAAGATTCCAAATAGTATACTTTAGCCTATTCAGTTAGTGATGTAGAGTACATCATGGCATATGATGCTGCCATGTAAGCTACGCAGTTACTGAGATTCATTAGCTGGTTGGGAGTGCACTCTCCATCAATGGTCCAGTCCTATCGTAGCACTAGAGCCATAGCTCAGGCTAAAGAATCTAAGGACCAGCATATTTTGCATTACTTTCACCTTAGATATTAGATCTGGATGATGTCGATCTTTAGAAGATCGATGTAAAAGGAGAAGTTGACTGACCCATTTGCTAAGGCTTCAGAACTAAGGAGTTCTACGAACTCAAGTGAAAGATAGGATATTTGATATCATTCTGATTAGCTTTAGTCCAAGTGGGAGTTATTGAAAAATGTGTCCTAAAGCCAATTATCTAAGTGGTAGATGATTGAAATTAGTATATGAATTATCTAATAATAATAGTTATTTGGCTGATTCATCATAAAAAATTTATCTTCCTTAAATGAACTCCTAAAATATGATGAAGTCCTTAGAACCATAATCAATCGATAAAGGAGGATTTATTGAATGGTTCTTAAATTATTCATGATCAAATGATAAGTTATTAATAAGGATGATAACTTATCGAGTGTAGGTTGCTGTATGCCATATGTATTAGTTGTCCTTATAATCAAGTGGTATGGAGATACTAGTATGACATCTAGATGAGATGTAGGAGTATATCTGCACTGAACGTGATCAATGTAGCACTCTACTATCAAAAGTAGCTAGCTAAGGCCAATGGGTATAAGTATCCCTCCGACCTGAGATCACTATGATGACTTGCAAGCAACTCACTGTACTTTGGTGTTGGATTGCTTGTATTTCTAATATAGGTTTGAAAGATTTTTGGATATAGTCCAGTACTTGTGAAGTCGGTGTGTGAGTCAAGATGGGATTGATCACTCCTGATTAGCTTCAGAAAGAAAATGTCATGTTGTGTTTCAATTTAGCAAAATCTAGGCCTGGGTAATCCTTATGAGGTGTCACGGGATTTGTGAATTTTTGAGACACAATAGAGATGACTTGTATGAGTGTTTGATAGCGTATTCAAAGTCATCTTGAGCATTATTGGTCAAAGGAATGAATTATACGATAACCATGGGTCAGGATTCTAAGAATGTTGCTTTGCATATATTCGACCTATCTGGATGTTGGAAATCGATGCTAGATGGTAACTTCGATTGATACAAAAATTGATTCCTATGCTATCGACTTAGATTCGAACCTATGGGGTTACACACATTAGAGCTTGTAACCTGATCAGATGGTTAATCGATGATTGAGAATCGTTCTAAGGTCAATTCATCAATGCGATTGATGTTTGACCTAATGCAAGTATTGCAGGAGGATCGATTAGCAATTGGATTGCTAATTGGCTTAATTTGATTGAGTAATCAGACTGAGATCAAGTTTAATTGAATTAGAATCAATTAAAATTGATTTGGACTTAATTAGATTAAGTCTAGTCGGTTTATTGGATAAGCTAATTGCAAGAAAGAATAATTTCTTGTTTGACTAGGACTTGGGTGCACTTAATTGACTTAGGATTTAAATCACATTTAAATCTTGATTTAATCTGATTTAATTGGGCTCCTAGTTGGACTAGGATCATCCTTAATTGGGTTGCATTTAATCTAATTTAAATATAATTTAAATTAGGTTCAAAACTATTTTGACCTAGTCAAACAAGAGGAGTTTCAGTTGGACTGGGACTCTCTCTCTTTCTCTTGCGCCTAAAAGCCCATGCCCACATCTTTTATTTTTGATGTTTTACATGAATCCCATGCCTAAGAAAGAGTCTCCATGCCCCACTTCTCATTGGTTTAGGAATTTGTTTTGACTTGGTCAAAACTTGAAAGTGGTTAGGATTAGTTTCCTATTTGATAGAGTCCCCTTTAACCAAAACTTCTTTCTTCCTCCTTTTGGATTTTTTCCGCACGCCACCCAACCTTTTCTCCGCCCTTCTCCCTAGGTTTTTGTGCGTTGGTTTTCTAGTTCTCATGCCAAAAACCAGAGGAAAAGGAGGAGAAGGTGTGGTGGTTTTGGGACGCCAAGACTCTTATAGGTGGATCTTTCTTTTGGACATCAAACGATGATGTCTTGATGGAGACAAGATAAGAGAAGATCATCTTCTCTTGTATTTTTTTTTTTATGTTTCTCTCTTCTTATTTTATATGTGATTTTTCTATGATAAAAGTTTGAGAGAGAGAATGTGAGATGGCGTGGGGATCCATGCTTCAAGGTATTGGAGTATAGTGATCATCTTTAGACATGATATGATCATATCCTGATGAGAGAAGTAGAAGAAAAGAACGTCTTTTCTTAGGGTTTCTTTGAGAATCCTTCTTCTCCATATTTTTTGTGAAAATTTTCTATGATAAAGTCAGAGATATTAGATCTGAAAACATAGAAAAATTTTTAGAGGAGAAGGTTTCCTTTTACCTAAGATAGAGATGTTTTCAGGACATCAATCGTTGATGTTCTGAAGGAGAAGATTTATCTTCTCTTAGGATTTATTTTTCTTATTTTTATTTTTTGATTTTTGGAAGATCCAAGGGCTGGATTTCTTTCTTAATCCTCCTCATATTCTTCATCTCTTATAGTGTCCAAGAGATCTAGAGAATATGTTTTTGATTAACCATCAGAAGGAATCCATAAGAAGCTAGCACTTCAAGCGGATTTTTCTTCGACGAACCTCCAATCTATGTTGCAGGCTTGTGTGGATCACCTATAGAGGCTGGTCGTGTGTGCGGCTCTAAAAGCAATAACGAAAATTAACTACGGAGTTTTCGACCCGCATAAAAGTAAGAGATCTGATCTCTTGGAAATCTAGATATGATATAGGGTTAAATCTAGAATTATTTTAGCTCTAGGTATTGATATGATCAATATCACTTGTAATTAATTTAATTTTAGATTTATATTTGCATCATGACATATTGTAGATCCTTGATGTAGGGTTTTGTAATCTGATTATATGCATATTATAAATTAAAATATTTAATGTATGTCTCTACTATTTTAATTTTGAAAAAAATTTGAAATCTATGCATAGAGGATAGGAGGCATCATCCTTAAAATAAATAATGAAGGATCGGTCTTGCTGGCAACAAACCCTAGTCGGAGAAGAAACTGGGAGAGACGGTGAAACCAGGCATGGCGTGCTTGTTTTAACCTATATAGAGGTTTGTGAAGATGATAGATATAATCTGGATGGTTGCAGTCCTCAAACCCTTGCGGTTGGGACATGTATACTTCCTCTGTTAGGATGCCATGCAAAAAGGCATTATGAACATCTGATTGTCGAATGGACCAATCTTGAGAGATTGCAATACTTAGTATTGGTGCGGAAATTTGTGAGGACGCTGGAGATGGCTGAAGTGGAGAAGGTGAGGTCATCGATGGGACCTGCAAAATAAAATTCAAATCGGAGGTGGATGGCTCTGACAGGATCCTCCGATGCTCAAGTCAATTTTCGGCCAACTGGAATAATGCTCAGGAAATAAAGAAGTAGAGTATTGGAAAGAAGAAGAGAACTTAGAGAAAATGTATCTGGAGGATTCTTTTTATAGACGGAGCGTGTAATAAACTAAAAGCGACAACCATAACTGTCTGGTAGTGGGCCGCTCAGGCCACGTAGAGTTTATTACGGAGGGTAGTATTCGTTGTCATGACTTGCCAATTGAGAGTAGTGTCTGTTGTCGTGACATGCCAATACATTGGGGACTAATAGTCAAAGTTCGGATGGAATAGGCGCTGACTGTGAAGAGCTCCAAGTTGCAACAGTTTCAAAGGAGTTTGGGCCCTTTTAGGGTTTTCTGCATGTAGGTTGATTCACCTTGAGTTGGTGGCCGAATTCATATGGATGAGGAGATCCTTCCGAGAGATCGGGAGGATATCAACCAGAAGAGGGTCGACTACAGGAGATCGATTGAAAGGAGGTCGATCACAAGAAGTTCGTCCGAAGGAGGTCTAACTAGAGGAGGTCATCCGGAGGAGGTTCGACCAGAGGAGGTCCGATTGGAGGAGGTCGTTCGGAAGGGATTCGATTGGAGGAGGATCATCTGGATGGGGTTTGATTGGTGGAGGTCGTCTGGAGGAGGTTCGACTAGAGGAGGTTGTCCAGAGGAGGTTCGATCGGAGGAGGTCCAACTGGTGGAGATTGTCCGGAGGAGGTTCGACCAGAGAGGGTTGTCCAGAAGGGGCATGGATGGGCTTCAAACCTACCATTCATTTTTAATCAGAGGAGAAAGTTAGCGTAACAGTAATTCTCCTTCACTTATTCAAGATCATATCATCGAACTTTCGTGCACTTTCGGAAGGTTCCACAACATGAATTCATCATTGAGGAGGTCGGTGAACCAATAGGGGGAGGTCGGTGACCAAGAACTTCGGACAAGAACTTCGATAGGGGCCATTTTATCCTTAATACTTATCCTCCTACTTTCGAGTTCGAATTTTGGATGAAGAGAGTACGAAAAAATCACTGCAGCCGAAATTCTTGGATAGTTTTCCATCTTGGTGAACAAAATTTTTTGTCTTTTTTCAAATTAGCGCTGTGATTTGATGTCAAATTGCTTGAACGGATGCAGTCCCTCGAAAACTCGTCTGGCATGGAGCTCCACGTATGGTGCAGTTATTGCTTCGCCAGGAGGTCGGTGCGAGGGAACACACGACGAGTTGGGGTTGACTGACGGAGTCCCGCAATCATAACTTCCTCTGGAACTCTAATTTTTTATTTAAACTCCTTCCCCTTCGTCTATGGTTTCTTGCTTTTGTTTGGACTTCTACTTCTTCTTCTTCCTCCATCTCCCATCGTCTCCAAGTGTTCTTATTCTTGTCGTCCCTACTCATTCTGCGACTTTCCGACCATCGGCGTCTTTCTTCGATCCTCTTCTACTCTTTCAGTCTTCTTTTCATGTTTTTCTAGGTTAGTTTTTTATCCCTATCCTCTTGATTTTTAGTTTTATTGTATTCTTCGGGTTTCTTCAAATTTTTTTGCTTAAACACTACTGTTCTTCATTTTTGGGCTTCCACCGCTCATTTTTCTGAGTTCTTTTTTCAGAGATTTTATTTGATTTAGCTTGATCTAGATGTCATCTAAGATTTTCTATTTCAATGGTTCTAGGAGTTCGGTCGACCCAAATCCCAATAATTCCAAAGTTAGGATGGAAACTAGACCTAGGATAGTACCTCAGCCAAACTTTAAATCGGAGTCCATTTCTTGTTCTTTAACCATCGAGGACCTATCATTAGTTAGGCTTTAATACGGGGTGCCTGCCGAGTACGAGCTAGAACTTCATGGTTCAAATGGTCGGGTTTGTTTTCCTCCTTCAGGTCGGTTCTACATGTACCTGGAGGCCGTCCGTGCTGGATTAAGGCTTCCCCTTTCCGACTTCGTTGTAGCCCTTTTTCGCTTTTTAAACATCTTTCTGGCCTCGGTAGTTCTAAATTTCTTTAGGTTTATTATAGAATTTCTTGCCCTCTATATATTCACCGGGGTTCAGTCTATGATTTTTCTTTTCCAAACCTTCTTCATCTTTAAGCATCACCCTACTGCTAAGGATTGATGATACATTTTTTCTCAGTCCAGCAAAAAGGGATTGCTTAAGGGTTCCCCCTCTTCCATTCATAATTGAAAGAAAAAGTATTTTTTCATTTTCTGCCCGATCCTGTATTTAGGACTCCCACCTTGAGGATATATGAGGGACTCTATTCGTCGAGCCTCGGGGTTAGAGAAAGAGGACCAAGAGTTAGTTACCACAATCAAGGATTATCGAACTCTTCTAATATTCGAGCTAATAAAAGAACAAACCTTGTTCAACCTCGATCTTAGCCATCTGAATCCAGTAGGTATGCAGTCGAAGTTGGTGGACAGTCCCTTTTTTCCTCTTCTTCTTTCTTTTCTAACTACATTTTTTTTTTATGGCAGAGATGGATGCTAAGATCGTAGAAATGCTTTCAAAGGATCTCTAGGCTTGCAAAAGAAAAGGTACTATGCTTGAAGAGCCTACAGTCAAGAAAGCTAGGGTAAATAGCCCCAGCTCTACTGCACCTACCAATGTTGTCACTGCTATCGAGGTCGCTGCCATCATCGAGGTCGCCCCTGCAGCTAGGGTTGGTGCCGCTACTGAGGGCTCCATGCCTCCATCCTCTGCGAGTCCTCCAGTCGAGGATCTAGCTCTACAGCCTCCTATTGGAAGAGAAGAGGTAAAGAGGAAGAAGGATAAGAGGATCGTCATGAAGGTGCACCGAAGGGTGCACCCTGGCGGGTCCAACGGTGGTGGCGACAGTCTAGGAGAAGATCCCTTTAGCGATCCAGACCTCATTCGGGATTTAACTAATAAATTTATCCTATCCAAGGTGGTAGACCAGATGGCCGATCTCGACCATACGCAGCTCATCTGGGATTCCCTTGAAACCTTCCTCAAGGTAGTCGTCCTATCAATTTTTCTTTTTTGCATGCATAACACAGTCCATTTATTGCAGTCGATCACCAAATACTCGCATGCATCAAAATGGTGAACTGGTTGAGGTCGGAGGTGCTGAAGGCTTAGGAAGACCTCCATGCCAAAGTCAATCACCTTTGGGAGGAGGCTGCCGAGGCTGACCGTCTCTCAAAGGAGAAGGCGGTCAAAGTTGAGGGTCTACGAGAGAAGCTCAAAAAAGAGGAGCTCATCTTGGTGGAGTTGAAGGCCGCTCTGGCCTTAGAGGAGGAGAGAAGGAAGAAGGCCAAGGTCAAGGTCAGTGAGTCAAGGGATCAAACCTCGAAACAGATCTTGAAGGTGAAGATCCAAGTGGTGGAGTTCAAGGTATCCTCTGAAATGAGGGACTTGAATGTTGCCTTTGGTCAGGAGGCCTTCCAGAAGGGGGATGAATTTTGTGAGGATCGAGTGGCCGCCAAGTTTTTCAAACTCGATCTTGGCTTTTTATACGGGAAGGTCCCTAATGAAGAGGCAGGGGCGTCCACTGATGTGGCCGAACCTGCACCAGAGCCAGAGGCGGTAGAAAATGCTCTGACTTTGTCCGCTGCTGCTCCTCCCATGGTCTAGAGTTTCAAATAATTATATTTTTTTTCTTTTTAATGTATATTCAAATATTTTGAGAAATAAAAATGAGTTTTCTTCTCCTTATGCCTGTGCTATGGTGAATGTTATTTAGAATCCCTCTAGTGACAAAAGTCAAGGTCAATCATCCCCCACCAGCACTGAACTGCCTTTCGAAGGTTTTCCTCTAAGACCTATAGTGAAGGGTTTGAAGAGAAAAGCCCATCATATAAAGAAAAAGTTGAAGAAGATGGAAGATGAGCTCCAAAGGTCTAGAAGAAATACTTCGGAGGTGACGATTGAAGTCACTTGCCTTCGCAAATTGCATATGAAAGACTCCATGAGCTTCAATATTAGGAGGGATGACTTCGAGAGGGAGCTGGCTGAGGTTAGAAAAAGTGCTAGTGACAAGTCCTGGGCATTAATTGCAAAGGTCGGCTCCCTTGAAACTGAGCTCAAGACGGCGAAATAGAAAATTCGCATGTTGGAGGGGAGTTCACCGTGGTCTTTTTACAAGGCTCGGTATGAATAAGACTGGTCGTAGAGGTTTTCTGCCCTTCAGAAGCAACTGCACGATGCTGAGCTTGCCTATGAGACCTAATATTAGGTTGATATGGGAGGATATCTTCGTTGGAGCAGAAGCTTCGCATCGCTAACAGTGAGGTGGCCCGACTTCAACAGTAGCTCATCGATAGTTATCAGTCCGGTACCAATAGAAAGTCAGAAGAAATCGCCTCTCTAAAGAGGATCGTGGACAAACTCTCAAAGTTGGTCGATGTGGAGAAGGCCGAAGTCCAGTGATTGAAGCTTTAGTTAATTTGTGAGCAGCAGGCCACCAAGGATGCTGAGACTGAATCAGAAGTTCTGAGGAAGAGACTACGGGCATCATAAGAGAACTATCGGAGGGCTGACAGAATGTTCTACGATAATTTGATAAAGAGAAAAGAGCTCAAGGAGGAGATCGTCAGTCTAAAAAAATCCTTGGTGATGGCTAGCAGTTCAAAGTTCGAGGAATCTGATCCTTCTTAGAACTTCGATTTCTCTCTTCTTTCTTTTTCTTTGTAATCGGTCTTGCAGACCCTTATTTTATAATCAACTTTATCTTTAATAAAGCTATACTTTCTTCAATCGTCCTCTTGTTCTGCTTGGATTCAATGTTCGTTCATCTCTTCATTTTCTTCATTTTTCTCATCTTGCATGATCGAGGGTCTTCACTATCTATGTCAGGATGAGGTTCTTGTTCTATTCCTAACACGGTTGGCCTTCGTGTCTTCCTATCAAGATGAGATTCTCCTCCTATTCCTAATGGAATTGGCCTTTTTTTGTTACGATGAGGTCCACTTTCCATCTCTAATAAAGGTATAGGAGCACAAAAGGGCCGTTGTAAGGACCTCTCTCCTTTTTCTATCTTAAATAATCGAAGATCTTCATCACTCATGTTAGGACGAGGTCCTCCTGTTCCTAACATGATTGTTCTTTTTTGTTCCCCTGTCAAGACAACGTTCTCCTCCTATTTCTCATAGGATTGGCCTACCTTTATTAGAACGAGGTCCGCCTCCTATTTCCAACAAAAGTATAGGGGCATAAAAGAACCGTTGTAAGGGCCTCTTCTCTCCTTCTGTCTTAAATAACCAAAGATCTTCATCAGTCAGGATGAGGTCCTCCTCTTGTTTCTAACATGGTTGATCTTTTTTATCCTTCTGTCAGGACGAGATTCTCTTCTTGTTCCTAACAGGATTGGCCTTTCTTTGTTAGGACGAGGTCCATCTTCTATCCCCAACAAAGGTATAGGGGCACAAAAGGATCGTTATAAGGGCCTCTTTTCTCCACCTATCTTAAATAACCAAAGATCTTCATCCTCCATGTCGGGATGAGGTCCTCCTCCTATTTTTGACATGATTGATCTTTTTTATTTTCTTGTCAGGATGGGATTCTTCTCCTATTTTTGATGGGATTGGCCTTCCTTTGTTAGGATGAAGTTCGCCTCCTGTCTTCAACAAAGGTATAAGGGTACAAAAGAATCATTGTAAGAATTTCTCTCCTTCTCCTATCTTAAATAATCAGAGGTCTTCATCACTCATGTTAGGACGAGATTCTTCTCCTGTTTCTGACATGATTGGTCTTTTTTATCTTCTTATCAGGATGAGATTCTCCTTCTGTTCCTGACAGGATTGGTCTTCTTTTGTTAAGACGAGGTCCGCCTCTTATCTCTAATAAAGATATAGGGACATAAAAAAACCATTGTAAGGATCTCTCCTCTTCTTCTGTCTTAAATAATCGAAGGTCTTCATCATCCGTGTCAGGATGAGGTCCTTCTATTTCTGACATGGTTGGCCTTTTTTATCCTTCTATTAGGACGAGGTTCTCCTCTTGTTCCTGAAAGGGTTGGCCTTTTTTTGTTAGAGCGAGGTCCGTCTCCTATCCCCAACAAAGATATAGGAGTACAAAAGGGCCGTTGTAAGGTTCTCTTTCCTCCTTCTATCTTAAATAATCGGAGGTCTTCATCATCCATGTCAGAATGAGGTCCTCCTCCTATTTTTGATACGATTGGCCTATTTTATTCTCCTATCAAGATGAGGTTCTCCTCCTATTTCTGATCGGATTAGTCTTTCTTTGTAAGAGCGAGGTCCGCCTTCTATCTCTAATAAAGATATAGAAGTATAAAAGGATCATTGTAAGGGCCTCTCCCCTTCTCCTATCTTAAATAACTGGAGATCTTCATCACCCGTGTCAGGATGAGGTTCTTTTTCTATTCCTGACATGGTTGGCCTTTTTTATTTTTCTATCAGGATGGGATTCTTCTCCTATTTCTAATAGAATTAGCTTTTCTTTATTAGGACGAGGTCCGCCTCCTATCTCCAATAAAGGTATAGGGGCACAAAAGGACCGTTGTAATGGTCTCTCTCCTCCTTTTGTCTTAAATAATTGGAGGTTTTCTTCTTAGTTTACTGATGAAGTTTGGCCAGATTATTTCTTGTCATCACATGATTTTGCAGCAAGAAAAGACAAAAATATCAAAATAAGAGGATTTTATTAGAGTTGAATTACTAGTAGTACATTTGCAAATTTTTTGAATTTCAAGACCGTGGGAGCATAGATCCTTCGAGATTCTTTAAATAATATGTTCCTGATCGGACGATTTCCACCACCTCATAGGGACCTTCCCAATTTGGAGCGAGCTTTCCTTGATTTTGAGGTTGCAAAACATCCGCTTGCCGAAGTACGAGATCTCCTATTCTGAAGATTTTGCTTCTGACTCTCAAATTGTAATAGCAGATTATCCTTTGCCTGTAGACTGTCATTTAGATTTGGGTCTTCTTCCTCTTTTCTTCTAGCAGATTAAGGTTGGCTCTAAGGTCCTGCGCATTGTCTTGTTCATTAAAGGCCTCTACTTGTACTGAGGGGAGTTTAAGTTTGATCGAGATAACCGCCTCCATCTCGAAGGCTAGCGTAAAAGGATGTTTTTCTAGTGGACAATCTTTGAGTAGTTCAATAGGCCCAGAGCACATGATAAAGCTTATCCACCTAGGTCCTCTTTGCATTTTCAAGTCTGGCCTTTATCCCTTGAAACAAAGTTCTGTTAGTCACTTCTGCCTCACAATTCGCTTGCAGATGAGCTACTGATGTGAAGTGGTGAGATATATTTAGACCTTTGCAGAACACAGTGAACTTCGCACCTGCAAATTGACGCCCATTATCCATGATCAACGTCTGAGGTAGACAAAATCTGCAAACAATCGACTTTCAGACGAAGTCCTGCACTTTAGCTTCAGTGATTTTTGCTAGAGATTTGGCCTTGACCCATTTAGTGAAGTAGTCCACTGCCACCAGTAGAAACTTTTGCTATCTAGATGCCATGAAAAAAATTTGAGTATGTCCATCTCCCACTATGCGAACGACCAGGAGGCACCTAACGGTATGAGCTGCGAAGCCGACTGTCTCTGGATATTTGCATTTCTTTGATATCTGTCACACTTTCTCACATAATCCACCGCATCCTAATGCATTGTCGGCCAATAGTATCCCTAACAGAGCAATATGTATGATAGTGATCTCGCTCCTAGATGATTTCCATAAATTTCTTCATGAACTTCTCTCAAGGCATGATTGGCTTTTGAAGGTTGGAGACACTTGAGGAGTGGTAAGGAGTACGACTTCTGATACAACTTAGTTTCACATAGAATGTAGCAGAAAACTTGATTCATCAACTTCTGAGCCTCCTCATGATCTCTAGGAAGAATCTCTTTTTTGAGGTATGTTATCAATGGATCGATCCAATTGGGCTCATGATCGACTTGCATTATCGCCTAGGGCTCTTCCGAACTTGGATATTGCAGGACCTCAAAAAGACCTTTCTTTGTTAGCTCGTTCGGGGCTAAGGTGGCCAGTTTCGAGAGGAGGTCGGTTCTGACATTCTTCGCTCTTGAGATCTGCTAAATGTCAAAATTGTTAAAGACCGAACTTAAGCTCTTTAATTTTTTCAAGTACTTTTTTATACTTTCCTCCCGGGCTTTAAAGGAGTTATTAACTTATCCTACCACTAGCTGTGAATCATTGTGGGCCTTCAAATGTTGCACTCTCAGCTCTTTGGCAATCCTTAGCCCCGCAAGTAGGGCTTCATACTCCATCTAATTATTAGTGGTGGGAAAGTCAAAGTGCAATGCATATTCTACCATGACTTCTTTTGAATTGATGAGAATCAAGCCTGCACTTGCTCCGGAAGCATTGGATGAGCCATCCACATACAGTGCCTAAAAGTCTTTAGAAAGGTTGGCCTTCACCTCTGGGGAGCTAGGGATAAAGGCTTCTTGATGCTCTGGTTCGGTCTCCTCTGGATTAGTGCACTCTACTATGAAATCAGCCAAAATTTGAGCTTTAACGGACGATCGAGGTTGGAAGTGGATGTCGAATTCAATCAACTCAATCATCCACTTTGCCACTCTACCAGAGGTATCGAGTCATTGAAGAACCGTCTTAATGGGTTGATCAGTAAAGAGAGTAATAGCATGTCCCTGAAAATAAGGTCGGAGTTTCGTGGCTGTAATCAACAAGGCATAGGTTAGTTTTTTTTATTTAGTATACCTTATTTCTGCATCCCTCAGGACTCTGCTTATATAGTAGATCGAGTTTTGAATTTTTGCTTCTTCTCTGACCAGTACGGCTCCAATAGCTATAGAAGGTACAGCGAGATACAGAAATAATTCTTCCCCAGATTCAGGTTTGGCGAGCAGTGGAGGTGAGCTAACATTGCTCTTCAGTTCTTCAAGGGCCTGCTGACAGTCGGGAGTCTAGCTAAAGTTCTTGGACTACTTGAGTCCTCGAAAGAAGGGCATGCAGTGCTCTGCTAACCTTGACACGAAGCGATTCTGAGCTGCCACTTTGCCTATGAGGTGCTGGATTTCTTTTATCATTTTTGGGCCAGTTATTTTTTGGATGGCTCTGATCTTCTCCGGATTAGCCTCGATGCTGCGACTTGACACCATGAATCCTAAGAACTTTTCTGAGGTTACTTCGAAAGCGCATTTTGTAGGATTTATCTTCATCTTGTATTTTCAGAGAGTACTAAATGTCTCTTCAAAATCGGTGATGTGATTTGATGAAGATCAGCTTTTGACCAACATATCATCTACATAGACTTTCTTATTACGGTCGATTTGCTTCTTGAAGATTTTATTGACTAGGTGCTGGTAGGTTGCACCTGCATTTTTAAGTCCAAACGGTATGATCCTGTAACAATAAAGATCACGATCAGTAATAAAAGCAGTTTTTTCCTTATCCTCTAGTACCATCCGGATTTAATTATAATCGGAGAAGGCATCCATGAAAGTGAGGAGCTCATAGCCCGAGGTCGCGTCCACTAGTTGGTCGATCCTGGGCAAAGGGTACCTATTCTTTAAGCAGACTATGTTTAAATCTGTGAAGTCTATGCACATCCTCCATTTGCTATTTATCTTTTTAACCAGGATAACATTTGCAATTCAGTTTGGATAAAACATTTCTCGAATGAATCCCGTCTTAAGGAGTTTGTCGACTTCGTCCATTATCGCCTTCTGTCTTTTCAGTGCAAAACTACGTTTCTTCTGCTTCATTGATCGTCGCTTCAGATCTATGCTCAGGCGGTGCTCTATGACTTCTGCGCCAAGTTCGGGTATATCTACAGGTGCCCAAGTGAAGACATCAAAATTTTTGTGCAAGAAAGTGACGAGCTGCTTTCTAACATCTTCTTTTAGGCTCGAGCTGATCTTTACAGTATATTCTTTACTCCCATCATTCAGAGAGATCTCCTCAAGATCATCGATGGATTCACCTCTCTCTTCAAATAGATCATCACGAGTATCAAGTCCGTCCATCAGACAAAGATTTGCTTGTCTTCCTCCCTGTAAAGCAATACTGTAGCAGTACCAAGTTAGTGCCTGATCTCCTCTGACCTCTTCGACTCTGTGCCTGCTTGAAAATTTCATCTTCAGATAGTAAGCAAAAATTATAGCCCGAAGTGCATTCAAAATGGATCGACCAAGGATCGCATTGTAGGCAGAAGGGGCTTTAACTATTAAAAAATCAACTTGCACCATAGATTGCTTTGGATATTGATTGGCTACCATAGAAAATATTATTATCCCTTCCACTGGCATGGCATCACTTGTGAATCCTACCAATGAAAAATTCATTGGGCCCATCCTATCATCAGATATGGATATTTTAAAAAAAATATCTTAAAATAAGACATCAACAGAGCTTTCATTATTAATTAAAATATGGCATACATCATAATCAGCAATATTTAAAGTAACTATAACCATGTCATTGTGCGAAAGCTGAACTCTCTAGGCATCTTCTTTAGTGTAGGTGATGGGCTCCTCAGTTTGTTGCCTTTTCATCAGCTTTGCCAATTCGCTGGCTTCCCCACATTGATGTCCCCTGGCGATATTATTGATGACTTCAAGAAGGGGCCGATCTCCTTGAGGCATGTCCCATCGAGGTGGTTCAGATTGCGATGGGGCTCTCGGATGATCTTCTCTCCTCTCTAGCCGGTGCTTGATGAATCGGTCCAGCCGGCCTCTCCTAATTAATGCTTCAATTTCATCTTGAAGCTGGATAGATTCTTTAGTATCATGATCATTGGTTATAATGGTAAAGACAGTACTTGTTGGGATTGCGCTTGGCTAGGTAAGTCCGCATCTTCTTGGGCTCGATCAATTGCTCCCTTATCTCTATTAGCATCTGAGTCTTGGAGGCGTTCAAGGGAGCATAGTTGTTGAATCTTCTGGGAGGGGAGTTCCATCGGATCCTTTGATTTAGGCTTTTCTATCGACGAGCTCAAGGAGTTTGGGCTCGTCTGCGCTCAGGAGGAGTTTGGAAGCGCAGCCGAGCTTCGCTCGGCTTTCTTTCAGGTGTGGGTCGATTGGGTTCACCCATCTGTTGCTCTCTTACGATTTCATCATCCTTCAATTTGAAGGCTTTTTCTGTCCGGGCATAATCTTTAGCCTGGGTCAGCATATCAGTAAAATCTCTAGGATACTTTCTTTCTAGAAAAGATAGAAGATCATTTTTCTAAAGGCTGCCTTTTAGTGCGGCTATAGCTACAGATTGGTCTAGATTTTGGATCTCCAATGCAGTAGCATTAAAATGGCTGACGTAAGCTCGGATTGACTCTTCCTCCTACTTTATGTTGATAAGAAAATCCGAACCTCATCTCGGATATCGGCAATTTATAAAATGAGCCACAAACTGATAGCTCATTTGATCAAAAGAAAAGATCGTACCTAATTTCAGGCTTGAGTACCAGTTTCTTGCTGCTCCCTTTAAGATAGATGGAAAAGCTCGGCACAAAATGACGTCTGGCATGGCATGAAGCAACATCATCATCCGAAAAGCTTTCAGATGGTCGACCGAATCAGAAGTCCCATTATAGGTCTTGAACTGGGGGAGCTTAAAGTTTGGTGGGATAGGCTCTTGCATGATTTTGACAGAGAAAGAAGGATTGGTGCAGATATCATCATGATGAGCCAGGACGGCATAGCGGAGCTCCTCAATCCATCGGTTCATGTCTCAGAGATTTTGGTTGAGATTATCATCTTGATCGTGGATCTTAGAGGATCACCGACTGTAGATGAAAAAAGTCTCCTTTGAAGAAGAATCATGATCGAAATAAGAGCTCTTTGCTCTCTGCTTCTCCTTTCTGAAGATGATGGGTCTGTTGATCCAGGTTGCCCTTCTCGATATCGATTTTTGAAGCTTTGGATGGAGATTTTTCAGTTGAGTCATCATCGAAGGCTGCTGTATGGCCTGCACCATCTCGGTGAGGTCTCGAACCTATTACATCAGTAGGTTGAATTGCTTCGAATCCATCATGACTGTCGGTGGAGGAGATTGGAAAGCGGATGATGGAGTCGGAGTGGATGGATTTGGCTCAGATCTGATGACAGAAGTAGTAGACCATTGGATGGTCATCTTTTTCGGAGGCATTCTCTGGAGCAAGAAAAGATCAAGCAAAAGTGAATTCAAGAAATTAAGTGAAAAAAAAAGACAGATGAGATCGACTAGGCACTCCTTTTAGAACAAGGGATCAGACTCTCTCTAGCATCAATCCTATTGGCGTGGAAATTTATGAGGATGCCGAAGATGGCTGGAGTGGAGAAGGCGAGGCTGCCGATGGAACTTGCAAAATAAAATTCAAATCGAAGGTGGGTGGCTTCGGCAGGATCCTTCGATGCTCAAGTCAATTTTTGGTCAATTAGAATGGAGTGCTCAAGAAATAAAGAAGCAAAGTATTAAAAAAAAGAAGAGACCTTAGAGAAATCGTATCTGTAGAGTTTCTTTTATAGATAGAGCGTGTAACAAACTGATAACGATAGCAGCAATCGCCTGGTAGTGGGCCGCTTAGGTCACATGAAGTTTGTTACGGAGGATAGTGTTTGTTGTTGCGACTTGCTAGTCGAGAGTAGTGTCTGTTGTCATAATGTGCTAATACATTGGAGACTAATAGTCGAAGTTTGGATGGGATATGCACTGACTATAGAGAGCTCCAAGTTGCAACAGTTCCAAAGGAGTTCGGACCCTTTTAGGGTCGTCCGCATGCAGGTTGATTCGCCTTGAGTTGGTGGCCGAATTCATATGGATGAGGAGATCCTTCCGGACGACTGGAAGGAGATCGACTAGAAGAGGGTCGACTACAGGAGATCGATCGGAAGGAGGTCGACCATAGGAAGTTTGTTCGGAGGAGGTCCAACTGGAGGAGGTCATCCGGAGGAGGTTCGATCGAAGGAGGTCGTTCGAAAAGGGTTTGACTGGCGGAGGATCGTCTAGAAGGAGTTCAATTGGAGGAGGTCATCTGAAAGGGGTTCGACTAGAGGAGGATCATCTGGATGGGGTTCAACTGGAGGAGGTCATCCGGAGGAGGTTCAACCGGAGGAGGTCGTCTGGAGGAGGTTCGACCAGAGGGGGTCGTTCGAAAGGGACATGGATGGGCTTCAAATCTGTCATTTATTTTTAATTAGAGAAGAAAGTTAGCGTAATAGTAATTCTCCTTCACTTATTTAAGATTGTATCATCGAACTTCTACATACTTTTGGGAGGTTTCACAGCATGAATTCATCATTGAGGAGGTTGGCGAATCCAACAGGAGGGAGGTCGGTGACCAAGAACTTCGGTAGGGGCCATTTTATCCCTAACACTTAAAATAGACTGAATGATGGTAGGTTTGATAATCGGACTGAATGTCTCATTGTAGTCGAGGCCAAGTTGTTGATGGAACCCTTTAGCAACTAGGCGTGCTTTATAGTGCTCGAGAGATCCATTAGCTTTTCTCTTGATCCTGTACATCCATTTATGCCCAACCAAATTCTTTTGATTAGATGAACGTGGAACAAGGGACCACGTACCATTGCAAATTAAAGCATTAAATTCTTCAGTCATTGCAGCACGCCACTCAAAGTGTTTAAATGCTTGAGTAAAGCAAGTAGGTTCTATGGGAAGGATGGTGGTGGTGAGGGCGGATGGCTGGTTGGAATGGGATTGAAGCACCATGGAATGTGTACGGATGGGTTGGGCAGGTGGGTCAGGAGAGGATTTGTCTTGTTGGGAGCTAGTTGTAGGGGAAGGCGTGGGAAGGAAAGGTTTTATTGATGAGGAATTGCAGTAGAGGTCAGTAAGTAATCTAGTCCGAACAGGTGTAGGGTCGATAATGCTAGAAGGGCTTGGAGTGGGATCGATCACAGGAGAAGATGTTGAGGTAGGCCGAGAAATGGGGGATGCAACTAATGATGAGGTGGATAGATGATGCAAAGGGGAATGTGGAACCGATGGAGGAACGGATGGTAATGGGGTGGCCTCTTGTAGAGATTGAAGTGATATAATGCCCCAAGGTGGGGAAGAGGGAGATGATGGTGGTGGACAAGTTAATGAATACTCAGATTGAAAAGGAAAGATAGATTTGTCGAAGCGAATGTGCCTAGCAATATATATACGATTTACTTTTAGATCAAGAGATTGATAGGCACTATGAGAGGGACTGTAGCTGAGAAACACACACGGTTGAGATTGATACTCCATTTTATGCCGATTGTAAGGATAAAGAAGTGGATAGCAAAGACACTCAAAAATTCATAAGAAGGTATAGGATGGTGGTTTGTTGTTAATAAGTTCGAATGGGGATACATTACTAGAGACTTTAGATGGCATCCTATTAATGAGAAAAACAGCCATTTCAAAAGCATAGTGCCAGTATGACATGGGCATGGACCCATGAGCAAGAAGGGACAGGTCGATTTTCATTATATGATGGTGATGACGTTCGATAGCCCTTTGTTGCTCGTGGGTGTGAGGAGCAGCAACATGATGGGTAATACTAATTTTACTAAAAAATTAAGGATGAAAGCAAAATTGTCCTCCCTATTCAGTTTGGATTGATTTAATAGTACGAGAAAAATATCGTTCAACCAAAGCTTGAAATTATAAGAAAGTAGAGAACACATCAGATTTGTGCATTAATGGATAAAATCAAATATATTTACTTTGATCATCAACAAAACTTGCGTAGTAGTGGCATCCTAACAAAGATGGAGTAGGAGAAGGATCCCAAACATCACTATAAATAAGATCTAATGAAAACTGACTGCGATGATAGGATGGAGATAAATGCAACTTCTAAACTTGCCTAATTGACATGAGGGATAAAAGGGATGAAGATGTGCAGACTTGCAGGATAGATTATTGGTCTTTACCATTGAGCGAAGCAAGCAATAATGGGGATGGCCCAAATGATTGTGCCAACCATCAAGAGTGGTGCTCTCGACTACGTGAACAGATGTAGACAAAGAAGAAGGGTTGGAATGGAGAGTGTATAATCCTCCTTTACTCGGATCGGATAACACTGTGGTCTTGGTAGTTCGATCCTTCACAAGAAAATGAGAGGGATGAAAATCAAAAAAGATATCATCTTCTTTTGCAAACTATTGTATGGAAAGTAAATTTTTAGAAATAAAAGGGACATGTAAGATGTTAGATAATTGAAAAGAGAAGAGTTAGGAGAGGAAAAAGAACCATAACCAATATGTGATATATGTAATCCCTTATCATTGCCTGCATACACCCGATCAGGACCAGTATACTCATCATAGGAGGACATAGAATGAATGTCAGGAGTGACATGGTAAGATACTCCTGTATCTAGGTACTAGGTGAGGATGGTGGAGGGGTGAGGGGTAGGGAGAAGTGGCTGATTAGAATGATGTTGAGATGGATTTGGATTTGGATATGGTGAATATAAGAAATTGGCATTGGATTGTGGAGAGAAAAAGTATGGATATGGCTGCTGAGGTCGATAGAAGTAGGTGGCATTAGAGTGATTGTTATGATTGCAAAAAGAACATTAAGAACCACAGCCATTGGGTGGACCAAAATGACCACGACCTCGACCAAACCTGCTACATCCTCCACGACCTTGAGTAAAGCCATGACTAATAGAGGGCCTAGATTCACTAGAAGAATGGGCAAACCATTGAGCAGTATTGGCGGTATGATTGGTAGGAGTGGCATTAGCAACGGTTAATTTTTTGAATGCCTGCATGCTTTCATGGCTAAGTAACAGCCCATAAAGTTCAGTATACGTCAGTGGGGTGTATCGATTAAGAATGCCAGGGATCGCATCTTGTAGATCATCACATAGAGCATGCTGTATATAAAGATTAAATTCGGTTGGCTTGAGGGCATTACCAGAGGCAGCAAGTTCATCAGCCATAGCCTTGGCATGTCGAAGCAGAGAGGTGACGGTCTCATCTGATTTTTGACAAAGATTCTGCAACTCTAGATGTAGAGACATGAGTCGGATAGCAGATGCTAAATCAAAGGCTTCATGAAGAGTGCTCCAGCACTCAAAATTGGTCTCTTTGTCAATAAGAAGAGGAACCAAATCTTTAGATGATGAAGCAACAAGAAGGCTTACGAGTTGGGCATCTTGTTGTTGCCAAGCAGCAGCAGCAATTGGATCGGTTGACTGTGGGTAAGAGCCATCAAGGAACCCAAATAGGCCTTGACTCTTTAAGAAGGGAGTAATTTACTTTTCCTAGATTAAAAAATTGGATGCATTCAATTTGATGGATAAAAAATGCTATGCCGATGGAAAGGCGAGAGGGGTCATTGTGTTGGGTGGAGGAGGAGAAGAAGGACTGGAGATGGTGGAGATAGATGAACCGGTGGCAACGCGAGAGCACTGAAGGAGGAAGAAGAAGAGATGCTCATTAGAGCTTCAAGGCTTTGATTCATGTAAAAGATAATTTCTTTATTGAGGATTATTTCTAATTCTTACATTTCATTGACCTCTAATAGGAGCATATATAGATTACAAGACTAGCTATTACAGTAATTACAAGAAGAATGAATATCTCGATTACATACTAAGTAAAGAGAAATTAAATGTAAAATTGCTAAATAAGGAGAAAGACCAAATAGGAGTGTCAGCCAAATATGAATATATGTTGACTTGCTAACCATAGGAAAGAACCAAATAAGAGTGCAAGCCAAAATAGAATGTTAGGTTGAAATGAATAATGCTGGACCCACTGCGCATGCTGGTAGAGGATATGGATTTACTTATGGAGCAAACCACAGATATTACGGAAACTAGAGGCTGGCCAAATTAATAGTAAGTTTAGTGCAAACTTACCCCAAAAGAGGATAGGATGGTTATGGTAGAGAAACTTGTGATGCAGGTCATGAGATGCTTGCTACTGCACCCTATGACCGAAGATATGCTTTCTGTACATTTAGCGAGTCTCTAGGATTTAGTATGAGATGCTTCCATTTTGTTCCATTTATTACACTACAGGAAAATATGAAATAGGTACTATTTTTGGTCTTTGTTGACGCTTATAGGCTTTGCTAAGTGCATCCCTCAAGCATCATGCATGCGTCGGCTATGGAGGTGAGAAAATTTGATCGTCTATGATGATGCTTATAGGCATTACAAAATTAGAACATTAATGAAAGAAGGGCGGTGGCGATGTCGCCATCCATGCAGGCATGGAGATCACGGATGATGAAGGTGGAGGAGGATGGGTTGTGGCTAATTTGGACGTCCTTGATCATGATGGAGGCAGAGGATGATGGGTTGCGGCTCATCTAGATATCGCCATCGCCATCAGCATCCCGCCTCCACGATCTTGGGAGGCTGTTCTATTAAAGAAATCACATGCCTTATGATAGGATAAATTCTATAATGTTTCTAACCATATTATATTTCATTAGAGGCAAATGGAGGTGGTTGGTTATTGGATTCGCTGTGAGGGAGGCATGCCACTAGTGTAAGAACCGAAAAGAGTAGAGGGTAAGTGGTTTGTAGCATTGCTTTTAATGCCTTGAACTTTAAGGATTTTTACTATAATGAAACCATCAACTTAGAAAAGGATGTATGCTGTAACCAGAGCTATGATTATTTACTAATAGCTACGAATAACATAAGATAAAGCAATATAACAAAAGCAAGAAAGTTAAAAATAAATGCAACGATAAAGTACGTTAAAGATTAAGCTAAATGATAGGTGTTTGATTGGCCAAAGTATTTTTTTGTAAGAATTATACCCCGTTACTTATGCATATCATTTTAGTTGGTCTAATAATCTTCCACTTTAGTGTCAACATCTATCCATATCTAGCTTATGCTTCTCTAAAAGTTCCAATAGGCACTAGCCATTCTCCACTCTCTACATTCTAAGAACTATTATGCACCATGTAATGGATGCTTCTACCGATGAGGGAAATCCCTATGGTTCACCATATCTAATTAGCCTTAAGCCTTTTTTACTTAGGTGCTTGGTGCCCTCAACATTATTTGGTCTATCCCGACCATTACTTTCAATTCTTAGCCTACGAGACATCACATAGATCCCATATTGAGCCATCCTTGAGCTTACTCAGTTTGTTTTCCTAGATGGAAGAGGGTGTTAAGGTTTCAGCCTCCTAGTTATTATCTTAGTTTGATCATTAAGGGCACTTGGCTCAAAACCTCTTCATTAATTAGCATCTTATCCTAGCTCTACTGCATAGCGGGTATGCATGTATATTATCTTTCGGATGCCGTCATTAGCTAGGATGTGGTATCAACACACTGTACAACTTAAAAATCTAATTTGAATTGCTTCAATATAACATCAATATTATTAAATAAAGATCAAAATAGGTCTCCTACATTATTAACATAATATTAATATTAATAATATTATAATATAATATTTTTGTAGCATTATAGTATAATATAATATTATGTGTTATCATAAATCAGATTATAATATTTTAATATAATGTTTATGTAATATCATATATAGGATGACATTTTAATATATTTTAAATCATATAATATCATCATTATATTGATATCCGTTATATTATATAGGTATTCCACCACAACCCTCCCAAATGGGGTGGATTTTGCATTCTAAACCTGGGTTGCTAAAATATGAATTTACATATATATCCTTCTAAAATATTTGTTTTGGGCTAACCCAATTTTGCCCAATCTTTGACAGCTATACCCACATTGTTAAAAAATTAATAGATTTAAATTAAAATGATCAAAATACCCTTAATGGGTAAATATGCAAAAAAAAAAAAATTTTTAAGGGTATACATGTAAATAGCAACTTTGCAAGAGTATGGATGTAATTTTGTATATTTAGTATTCTATATACATATAAAGAAATATGAAAAGAATTCAAATATTCATTGATTAATGTGGTAGCCTTCATAATTCTGCATTTATTAATTAATATCAAAGCGTTCCTACAAGTTGACTTAGAAAAGCACGTGATTTAGATCTTGGTTATCCAATTTCACCTTCATCAATTATTTGCTTAACAATATGCAGTGACTATTACAATACTTTTCATAAGTACTATGATATAAAGAATCAATATTTCAATCGTAATATATGAATGTATGTCCATCACATAATAGTGAAGTATGAAGCCTCCAATTACATGCTTCATCTTTGTAAACTCATTATCATAATAGTTGGTTCACTTTTGAAAGCTCTTATAACCAAATTTATTAAAAATAGCATAACTGATTGACTCAATGCCAAGTGTTCTTAACTTGCGTATTTTGTTCCCACAGCCATGTTAGGAGTGTCAATGTCCAATCTCATATATCTCTTCCTCATACTCTATGATATTTTGATCATCATCATACATCAGAATTAGTACAATAAATACTATGATAACTTATTCTTAGAACCATAAATTTCAGTATTTGTTTCTTGCTCCTCATGAAATATAGTTTCATAATTGACCCTAACATAGTCATTATTTTCAATAGCAGCAACTAAGGTATCAATGCCTATGCTAGCTAGATGCTCACTTTCATTTTGCCTTTAGTTCTCCCTTAACTCATCCACTTGAACCTCACCTATTGTAGTTTCAATACTTCTATTTATTTCAATTTGGTCTAGGTTGTATAGTGTTGATTGAGAAAGTTGTATATCATCGACCTCTTTTTGTGACAAATAGGAAGCATTCTTTTAAATCTCTATACTTCTCAAACAAACTTATCAATTTGTAATCTATGTCTAATATCATGTGAGACTTAGGTAATAAATATCTAACCACATACCAAATCTTTATGGTCTCTTCAAGGTTCAAGTTGAAGGTATATACTGAATCATCGTCGTATAGATCCTTATAGCAATAGCAATCAATATCAACTAACCAATTTTTTTATCTCCCAAAGTAGTACTTCATTCATATAAAATTGTTAACATTCTTAAAGTATCCTCTAAATTTCACCTTCAATTTGAATATAGTTGCTACTCTATTTCAAGAAGCCTGTACACAAAATAATAAAAATACACAATATACATTGTAAGAAAGAGTGATTATCAACAGAAACTATACTAACAATAGCTACTTCCTCCGAGATGCCATTTAAATAACAATTAGAAGCAAAAGAAGATATATGGGACCGACTACTTCATTATAAATACTATATTAGTTATACTCTTCTCTAGCAATCAAAAATGGATGGCATTTCATATTCCTTATCATCAAAAGTTCACATTTAAAAATTGGAATTAAATAAAATATGCTATACTATACTAATGTATATTTTCTAATACTTTGCAATAATATCCCTTTATTTTTTCTCATATAGCGTAGGGTTTGGTTGAATAGGGAAAAAACTCAGAGGAGAGGAGGTTCAATACAAGTCGCTCAGATTCTAGCTGCAAGGAGAGCTTCGACAGCATGGAAAAATCTGGCGATAAGGAAAGCTCCAATGGTGAAGTGATCTTCGGTGGCAAGCAACTGGCATAACTCTGATGGGTAAACAATAGCAATTAGTGAAGCCTGTATGCAGTGGAAGTATAACCTCGATCTTCGGCAAAAGAGAGGAGTGGCAAAGGAGAATCTCCAGCCATGGGAAGGTAGAGACAATGAGAATTTCGGTGAAGGGAAAGGGATCGGCAATGATAAGGGACTTGGACAATGAGCGGTGGGAAAAGGACTGATGAAGGAAAAGAGAGGGTGAATGGCCAATGATGGAGGAGAATCAATTCGATGAATATGGAGTGCAAATGAGTCCGAGCTGCTTGTGAGGCTACTTCGAGTTTAAGAATTTAAACTTGACTTGACCTAATTATTATCAAGCTAGAGTAAAATTCGAGTAGCTCGAATAGCTTTTTGAGTTGAGCTCAACTAGCAAGATACTTAGCTCGAAAACTTGCAAGCCTACTTAAATTTATATATATATTAAATAATATTATTTATAATTATATATATATTATATATATTATTAGCAAGTTAGGCTGGATTTCGAGCTCAAAGTAAAAGCTTCAAGTATGGCTCGGTTCATATTCGAGTCGAATCGATCTCGAGCTTTGCCTATTTTTCATCGAGCCGAGTCAAGCTTGGGATATTAAGCTTCTCAAACTCAAGTTTCGAGTGTAAGTATTGAGTTGAGTTGAGTATTAAGGTTCGATCGAGCTCGATCCATATTTTGAGCTTGAGTTTTTGACTCGACTTGACTCAACTTTTCAGATTGCACCCCTATTGATGAAGATTAGGAAAGTAGGATTATTTTTCCAGTGATTTGGAATAGCATGGTTTTAGGGATTTGAAACAGAGCGTCCAGTAGAAGTAATCACGAGTGGAGATGACGACAGGTCAGGCTTCCAACACTTAATTAATTCAAGGGTAAAAACATAATTTGACAAATCCTAATTAACTTTCAAAATAAATAGAAATGGTTTTCAATAATGGTGCTAAGCGAATCATTATCTCATGGGCACTAATGCAAAAATACTATTTGACAAGGATATGTATGCAAATATTATTGTTAGGAGGATATTCATATAAATTTAAATTTTTAGAAGGGTATATACATGTAAAAAATCCTATTATATATCATTATATTATAAGCAATAGTTATTATGGGAGGGCTAACTCTTTCAAGGAATAAAATGTCCCTTTTTTCCTCCATTTATCCATATATAACATTCAAACAACATAAATTTTTGCACCGGTCAGCATCTAAACACACAAACAAATTTAATATAATATTTGCTTGGGTAGCAACATGTTCTCCAAAAAAATATATATATAAGGTTTAAACCTTCCGTTCCAGTATGACCTTTCTATACTCTATAAACCGATTGTTGTTCCAAGCCTAGAAATGTGGGAAGATTTGCTAAAGTTCAGGTAATAGCACCAAACTGTATTTTATTGCCTTCCAACATAAAACAGTATTGTTATTATATTTTCAGCCAAATATAACCAAGATAACAAATACGTATTAATATCACCGTAGTTTAGGGTTCTTCAAGTAGGTTCCTTGCAACATCCACATGCACATGCATGTGTATATAAGAGAGAGAGATTTATTAAACTTTAGATTCTATATAAACCAATTATTTCTCAAAAAACTTCTTACACAGCTTCTATGAATGTAACAATTTATCCTGTAAATGTTAACTTTCTAATTATAATAAAAATATACTAAAAAAAATCTTTAAATATATACATCGATGAATAATATATTTTTTATACTCAAAGAGAGTGATTATGTAATTAAATTTAAGAAACCACTATTGAGAACCCAACATAAGTCCATATATGGATCTCTAGACTGTACATTATATATCTTTTTTACTAACAATGAAACCTTTAGGTTATTTCATATAAATTTTATTCTAGATTACCTTTGGGGAAGGCTACAGATCTCTAAAAGATTATCCCTTAACATGTTTCTAATGGTGGTTGGACTATTGGTTCTATAGTAGTAGGTATCTTATATGGTGAAACTTGATAAAATAGTAGTTTCTCTTTAATATTATCTTATGAGGCAAATTATTTTTTAAATTTCTTCAAAAATAATGCCTGGAGGTTATCCAATCCCACTAATACTGTGATCCTCTAGAGATAGGATTAGTGTGCCAAGAGGTTAACTGAATTTTTTTAAAGACAACATCATGATTAGAAGCACAATTTCTTCTAACAATAGGATCCAGTCACACAATTTCTTCAAACTCAAATAATATCGTTCCATAGCCTGAAAATGTGGCGATATTAGCTAGTATTTAGGGAGTCAGTACCAAATTGTGTTCTATCGCCCTCTAACATAAATGAGTACAAGCTATTCTATTTTTAGCCTAGGAGAACCAATGTGTATTAATATAGTAGTTTGGTTTACTGTAGCAGGTTCCTTGCAACATTGACACGCACATGCATGTATGTGGGAGAAAGTGGGGAGGGAGGGAGGAAGAGAGAGAGAGAGAGAGATGAAGGGACAGAGAAATTTATTAATAACTTTAGTCACA
Organism: Cocos nucifera; assembly: GCA_006176705.1. Lineage (NCBI taxonomy): Eukaryota > Viridiplantae > Streptophyta > Magnoliopsida > Arecales > Arecaceae > Cocos > Cocos nucifera. Next base: position 776,187 of record QRFJ01000873.1, read on the forward strand.
CTTTGCACACATATTATTCCTTAAAAACATTTTACAAACCTTCACGTCATATGAATATAAAAGTTTATCTCAGAAATGTTAATTTCCCAGTTATACCAAAAAAAAAATTCAAAATAAATTCAAAGTGGAAGCAAGCACTAGATAGGCCATAGTTGTTTGGTGTTCCATCATTTACAAGCAAAGAATCAACTTAAACGAAAACAAATAACAATTATATCCTTATTGTACATATTTAAAGTAAGAGAAAGATGGCATTGGAGTTTTAATAGAAAAGGACCAATGGCAGACACATCAAGGACAATCACCATACCTTGGTCATGCCTTGGGTTGTGGCTGCAGCCCGAAGTCCTTGAAGGTGGCACTGGACCTCAATGATGCCAGTTTTCTCTGGCACCCACTCTCCTTCCAAAGGTCTCGCGGCAGCTGCCAAAAATAGATTCAAGCTTGAGATCACCGGGAAGAGGAACAAAAGTTCTCTGGAGCGAAGACCCATGTCTTTACTTAAACTAGACTATATGAGTCCTTTCTTTGTGGAATGTGTTGGATGCTTGATGCTGGAATATGGGACAAGGATAGGGAAGGACAGCTGTTTATATAGCTACGTAAATTTCCATCTTCTCGTTTATTAGTTCAGCAATGACGAGGTTAGCATTCGTATGTTTGCATGGGTGCAAAAGTTTGAAGCCCAATCAGCGTTTTCCTCGCGAGAGGACTTGGACGGGGCCAAGGCCTGAGGCCGGCCCATGTTTGAAGCACAACGGGTGGCTTGACTTGATGGATTCTGATCAGAGGGGACGGCGGGGGCTAATGAAGAGTGGTATGTATGCTATTCATTTGAATCTATTTTTATATTCGAATCAATTTAAATATAAATTAAAATTTGAGAATCTAATTAATATTAATATCCATATCCATATCCATATCTATCTATCAAAGAAAAATGGATATGGATATGGATAGATAACTATCAAATCCATATCCGAATATCCGAATCTACATATAATCCTATAAATTTTATATAATATTTATTAATTTTTGAAAAAGATATTCAACTACATAAATATGTTATTAACTTGATTTATTATCTATTTAGTAATATCTTTGATCTTTAGTCATAAAATTTAATTATGTAAGTTATATCCAAAATTATATCCATACTTTCAGTATCTTAATTGTATCATATCCATTTAAAATAGATATGGATATGAATTTTTACATCCGAATAATATCTGTATCTATATTTGTATTCGTCAGATAAAATAAATATAGATATGGATATGCTGGTATCTGATCCGATTTTAGCTTTGGAATTGTTGCGCTTTTTCGTAGGGTTGTTTGCGGCGACTCTTATATAGTTGGAGCAGCTTGCATGTGTTTGAGGGAATGCCCCTTCACGTCGGTTAATGTATGTCTATTTTCATCAAAAAATAGACTCATTAAAGATCGACCGAGCCACGGGTCAGACATTTCCCAGCATAATTAATTATGCTGTTCTATTGAACTTGGTCCCATTGAATATTAGATGAAGAAAAGTTATATATATAAATAGATTGCGCTTTGGTTGATCAGATCTCAGTCCATATCCGATCGGATCCCTAATTGTTAGATCGGCATGCATCTCCAAGATATCCCTAAAAGCAAACGAAAGACTTTTCTTGTCGTTAGCTGGCCTGGCGTGTTAAAAAAAAAAAAATAGAGACGTGATGGAAAGAAAGCATGCATTTACTATGATGAGATGCCACCCATGCGCACATCCCGTCTCTTCGAATCTCTCTCCCCTGCTCCTATCCTAAACCCTCTTCTCCCCCTTTTGCTCCCATCTCTCTCTCCAAACTTTCTTCTCCTTTCTTCTATTCAAAACCCCAACTGACAACTCTGAGAAATTTCTCCTCCTCCTCTCTCTCTCTCCTCCCCATTCCTCTCAACCTCTAATGCCGTCGGCTCTTTCTCAACTTGCACCTTGCCATCAGCTCTTCACCAATCTCCACCCGCTGCCTCTACCCATAGTCGGCTCTTTTGCAAATTCCATCCATTGCCTCCACCAGCAGCCAGCTCTTTGCCAAACCCCAACTCCACCCACACCTCTTCTCCCCTTTCTGCTCCCATCTCTCTCTCCAAACTTTCTTCTCCTTTCTTCTGTTCAAAACCCTAATTGACAACTCTAAGAAATTTCTCCTCCTCTCTCTCTCTCTCTCCCCCTCTCTCCCAACTCTTACTAACTGCTGCCATCGACAATTCCTCTTAACCTCTAATGCCATCGGCTCCTTCTCAACTTGCACCTCCCATCAGCTCTTCACCAATCTCCACCCGCTGCCTCCATCCATAGTCGGTTCTTTCACAAATCCCACCCGCAGTTGGCTCTTTGCCAAACCCCAACTCCCACCCTCCATCCCCACCTGTCATCAACCTACACTGCCCCCAACCAATGCCACCACCAGGACCGCCCCCAATCATCGCTGCCACCATCCAACGTCACCCCCAACCATCATCGGCACCATCCATCGCCACCATACTCAACCATCATCGTCACCACCTGCTATCGCTCCTAACCAGCACCGCCATAATTTACTGCCGCACCTAATTGGCACCGCCACTACTCACCACCGTCCCCTCATATAGCCAGAGGTCCACCTCTTCCATATAAGATGAGCATATTCTTTCTACTTTTCACTTTCTAGTCCTAATTTTCAAAGAGCTGCATGAATGTTGCTTTAGATAGAAACAGGCTTTGCCGTTTTGTTTCATAGCTATTGAATTTTTTCTTAAGCGTTCAGCTAGATTTCAAAATTTGGTGAACTTGGATCTAATTGGATTGGATGAAGTCGATAACCAAGAACCATGAAGGCACCTTGACGAACCCTCCTTAAACCCTCCATGAAGGTGCCTTTATGAAGCATGAAGGCGCCTTTATGCTTCATAAAGACATCTATAATGGAACCCCCCATTTCGCAGTTTATGTTTATCCTATAATGGAAGGTGCCTATAATGGAAGAAGTGGCTTCCCAACTAGATATGGATTGGGATCCTAGGCAAAGATTTTTTTTTTTTTAATGGAAGGTACATCATTTTTTTTTAGTTTAAGTTCTTGACGTGTATCCATAGATTATGGTTCAGGCTTTTTTTTCTCCTATCTTACCATCATATATTATCCCTTCTTATCCAAGCTGACACTAATGAACTTAGTTCCATCAGGCAAAAACCCTAGACAATTGATAAAGTTTAAGTACTCCTTGCAATTTAAAGAAAATAAAAATATCACAATTCTATGATAACTCAACTAAATTTTGATACAACCTTCAGAAAAACTTTAAGACTCACAAGTCACAACGGTAGTTATTAGATTACTTTATTCGGCTAGAAGACATGTTAATGACCATCTCATAGGAAAATTTCATCCTTTTTATACAAACATATGTATCTGAATATATGCTAATATATGTATACATATTTATATAAAGTTATGTAAATCTATGAAAATACAACATAAACATATAATGATAGCATGCATGTATGTGTATATATGTTTATACAAGGAATGTGAGGTTTTTATTAAAAAAAGTATATGTAGGAGTCAACATGTGAAGATGATACATCCATTAAATGTTCCTTTTTGGTACAGAGTTTCTTCGTTACACATATATTTGCACCTTGATTTTGTTGAAGTTGTTTATTTAGTTTCTTTTTCTTTGATTCCATCGTCTAATATGTTAATTTGATGCATGCATAAAATTTCAAGTTGATGGTAGTAGTAGAGTGATTTAACAAAGAGAATTCAAGGAGAAATAGCTCATGAATTGTGACAGATTGGCATGCACCTTTGCATGATAATAGCAAAGGTGCTGTGGGTTTATGAATGATAATCATGCAAGAGATGAGATGTTTATTCTCAAATACCCAGTCATTTGCTTGATGTGTATCTATACATGGGTCCATGTTGCTAACTTATTTCCCTCTCTTAATACTGTAGTGGATTGTGTTTGAAAAATGATTTTCTTCACTCATGCTAGTCTAAATATCTTCCTCACTATTTTTGATAGAGTTAAAGGCTTGATTTACTAAGTGGGCATGTTAATAATGATGGCTTAATTCATTATAGTAAGATACTTAATTTATTAATATATTATTTATATTTTATTTTTTTTATTAGGATGTAAATAACTTATAACTCATCCCTATTGTGTCTTGCAGATAGCTCGTGCAAAGTCTTTTAAGAGTCGGGAGAAGAGCTCTAGAGTTTTGAGGAAGCAAAAGCAAAAGAGAGCTCTCCCTTGATTGATCAACTATCGTTGCTATCTTAGGAGATATGTGAACTTCATCAGGGTATCTGGTAGCGGTTGATGGATGCTCATATTATTGATACAATAGATGCCTTTCCACTATATGCTCGATATCCCAGTCATCACATAGGAGCGAGCGGTTGTAGGCCAACTTTTCTGTTGCTGGGACGAGAGCAAAGGAGGATTCCATTTGGGAGGGCTTTTGGAGCTATCCCTAAATAGGGAAGCCATTGATATGAAGAAGGCTCTACAAAGTATGGTTAGGACCATACATTTTATAGAAAGGATAGTTAAGAGGGATGTGTTGGAAGATAGAATCAAGATATTATTGTCTGATTCATTTTTCAGTACCATCTGATCCACGATGCAGTTGCTTGTTATGTACTTTTAAAGTATATTTTTATTTTTTTAATCGAATCTAAGCATTGTACTATGGATCTTCTTTTGAGAGGACAGGCATAGTCATTGTGTACTTTTAAAGTATATTTTTATTTTTTTAATTGAATCTAAGCATTGTACAATGGATCTTCTTTTGAGAGGATAGGCATAGTCAAACCATCCATTCACTACAATAAAAATGATTATTAGCGATAATTTTAAGGGCTTCTATATGCCAAAAAAGATGCCATAAATACTTTTATTCTGTAAGGTGAGGATTTAAACTAGTGATCTCTTGTTTGAATGATGAGCTCTTAACTACCAAACTATAATTTATATTACTAACATATAAAAATAACTTATTAAATATATTAACATACATTCATGTGATTAAATAAGTAATACTAAGAATATATATATACAATAGCATATTTTATGAGATTGGTATAACTAAATTAAGCTCTATGTAAATCAATGGCTAAACTAAGCTCTATGTAAAAATTAATAATTTAAGATTTAGGGATAATTTTTTAAAATTTTATAAAATATGATATTATTTATAATGCATAGTAGTTAAATGCCATAATAGCAGTTTTGGATTCTGGCACTTCAAGATATATATCATAAAATATAAATTTATAAAGATATTTAAATAATGTATCGCTAATAACAAAAATACTTATTGATGGATAGCGGCATTTTTAGTAAAATGCAGCAAAAAGAAAAAATAGTGGCATATAATAAAAAATGCCACAAGTAATTTGCTGTCAAAAATTATTTTTGTTGTAGTGACGTTTTTGGTCGGCTTTCTCGAATCCTAAACTAGAAGAAATCCCAGTTCAGAAAATGGGCCTACTTAGGAGAGGTCTTGAAGGGTCTAAAAGAGGAAGATATATTATTACTTTTGATGCTTGATATTATTATTTTTGTTTTGTAAGATTAGGACCTAATTGTTTTGTCTTTATTTTCATATTTGAGATCCATTACGAGCATCACCAGATGAGATGGTGCTCCTTGAAGTATGACCTTTTATCCATCAAGTAGATAGAGTTGAAGGCAAAATAAGTATGATGGATAGAAAGAGAAGTACATCTAGCAGCACATGTAGTACTGCCATGGTATTGGCCTCTCATGTATAATAATTTTTTTTAAAATTTACTATTGATGCATTTAATTATTATATATTTATCCTCAGATGCAGCTCGTGCGTAAATACTGGCGTGTCTATGTAGAGGTCAGGAGGGGGAGGGCTCGAGATGATGCCGAGAAGATAGAGCTCCAGAGGATCATTGCCAAGAAGAACAAGTTAATTTCTGAGCTGCGGTAGCATTGGAGAGCAAGGAAAGGAGGAAGGACATGGAGGGAAGCAATCATGAGGTGGCAGTAGATGTGTCGCCTATTGAGTTTGTGTGTGCGGATAGCCCGATGGTATCTCTAGAGCATGCAGACCCATAGCATATGGAGAGATGGGTCATGTAGAGGACAGTTCGGGGCTTGCATCTCCTATGCAATCCTTTTGTCCCCCTACCTTCAAGTATTCTGGATCCTATAAGAAAGCCCAAAAAGAAGTCAGTCTGCCATAAGGCCAACGATATAGTAAGTAAAGTTATGATTCAGTAGAATATTCATACTTCATTTACATCCAACATACTCATACGATATGCAGGGATTTTTTGAGACTAGCTATGATTTTCTCAGGTTACAGCTTTTGGATGAACGGGAGTGTAAGCAAATCTTCAGTTTTTTAGAACGAAAAATTGATCGATATATCATTCCATTATTTACGAAATTTATGTCTTTCAAACTAAGTTTGTCTTTGGTTTTGAAATTAATTTCACCATATAGATCATTGGTTTGGACTGATGGCATTAGTTTCATCAATCGACTGTAGGTTCATGATATCCTATCTGGCAATTTAATTGACGACAATGTAATTATTATTATGTACTAAGTTGGATGAATCAAACATGTAGGTAAGTTAATTTTCATTTTTTGTAATAGACTATGCAGGTGGTTCCTCCTGCAGCAACGTTCATTGACTGATTCTTCAACTAATTTGCAATCTATCTTTATGTTGCGACCCTTCTTTATGATAATTATTTTGTATTCTTTATACAATATCATGTATTGGTGTAGCGTTGTGTAGTCTAATATAATATATGTTTTAATTTTTGCTCCTTCTAGAGCATGTTACTGGGCAAATGAAAGGTTCCTAATAGAGCTGTTTAAGACTTCATGCCTCATTCATTGTCTAAAATCAAGCAAATGTTCATGCCCATATGCTTGTCGTCACATTGGCACTTGCTTATCATCGATATAGAGAGCACATGTTTTAGATACTACACATCTGTAAATGGTACAGAGTATAGGACCGTCACTAGAAGATTTATAATTAATGATTATATTTATCGAATGTTGTGTATACCCATGTATTGCTAACAATATAGTTGATTTTTAATGTTATGGTTGCAGGTGATCTAGTTGACTGAGATGGCACGAGATATTACTCTGTTGATATGGATGGTTGGCCACTTCATTTTGTTGATTATCCACAACAGGGTGTCAGATAATTGTTATAATCATTTGTGTTAAAACACATCCGTGCCAACTAATCCAACGTATCAGTTGTCAGTTGTTTGCTTCATTGATTGTAAGCATAAAATATTTTATTTGTAGGCTTGATTATGCCATTTACATCATGCATTTTATGGAGAGTCTGATGATGGGATGGTAGATCACAATTATAGATGCTCATATGCTGGAGTTACGTGCTAGATATGATGCACAAGTAATCGTAAAGGGTCATGAGATGGGATCGTCATAGCTTGCTTTGTGCTACCGATGTGACTATATTTGTGTTGGCTCCACTATTTGTCTATATTTATAAGAAATTTGTATTCTGTCATGATATTTCGATGTATTGTCAATTTTTTGTGTATAAAATTATATGAATCAGTAATAGGAGAATCAAATTTATATTCAAATTTATTTTCTATCAAAAAAATTTATTTGCTACAGTGAAACTATTATTGTTGTATATATAAATAATCACTAATAGACAAATCAACTCATACTTTTGTGATTGATGTAATGGATTTTTGGACATATAAGTTTGTTCTTTGTATTTCTTTAAGTTTCTTTATAGATTGTGTTTATATTTATTGATAGATCTTATATTTGTTCAGGTTCGATATTTATTTTCATATTTATTAATAGATCCAAAATTTATTTAGGTTCAATATTTGTTCAGTTCTACTATTGGTGTGAGAATTGTTTTCTAGATAATTTTGTATTTGAAGTTATTTCAGATCAATTTATGTTCATTTGTAAGGGATTTTTTGTTTGTACGTTTACTTTTCATTATTTCTGAGACTATTGAGAGGACAAATATGAATTGATAAAGATGTTTGGAAACAAGTTCACCTAGGATGAACAACAAGAGGAGAGATAGTCCTACAAAAATAAACATAATTTATCGAAAGATAAATATAAACTATAAACAATAAATACCAATAGCATATAATAAACAAAAATTTTGCTAAAATAAACACATATCATCCTAGAAATTATCCTAGGATAAATACAAAAATCAAATAATAAACATAAATTAACTTTGTATAAATATAAATCCCATAAAATAAACATAAATTCGAGGTCCACAAGTTAAGTGATCTAGGATCCTCTCAGGATAAACACTAATTGAAAATAATAAATACTAACCTCTACTGAAATAAATACAAACCATCCTAGAATAAATACAGATACCAAATAATAAACACACACTGACTTCGAATAAATGCAAACCGACTGAAATTGCCCTATGCCCTTTATGAACCTAAGACCGAATAAATATAAATTATTTTAGAATAAACACAAATCCCACAGAATAAATAAAAATAACGTATAATAAATAGAAATATTGCTGAAATAAATATAAACCCCATAGAATAAATACAAACTCAGGATCCACAAATTAGATGATCTAGGGTCTTTTCAGGATAAATACTAACTAAAAATAATAAACACCAACCCTTGCTAAAATAAACATAAATCATTCTAGAATAAACATAAACACTAAATAATAAAAACAAACAGACTTTGAATAAATACAAATCAGCTGAAATTGCTCTCTATCCTTTATAAACCTAAGACTAGATAAATACAAACTATCCTAGAATAAGCACAAACCTTACAGAGTAAACATAAATAGCATATAACAAACAAAAATTCTATTGAAATAAATACAAACTTCATAAAGTAAACACAAACTTGGGGTCTACAAGTTAGGTTATCCAGAGTCATTCCAAGATAAATACTAACTAAAAATAATAAATACTAACCCTTACTGAAATAAATATAAATCATTCTAGGATAAACATAAATATCAAATAATAAATACAAACTGACTTCAAATAAACGCAAACTGGTTGAAATTGCTATCTGCCCTTTATAAATCCAAGGTTGGATAAATACAAACTATTCCATAATAAACATAAATCCCGTAGAATAAATATAAACAACATATAATAAATAGAAATTATGTTGAAATAAATACAAACCTCATAAAATAAATACAAACAATGTATAATAAATAGAAACTATACTGAAATAAACATAAATTTCGTAGACTAAATACAAACTCGGGGTTCACAAGTTATGTGATCCAGGGTCAACCTCTCAGGATAAACACTAACTAAAAATAATAAATACTAATCCTTACTGAAATAAATATAAACTATTATAGGATAAACACAAACACCAAATACTAAATATAAACTGACTTTGAATAAACACAAACCGACTAAAATTGCTCTATGCTCTTTATGAATCTAAGGTCGGATAAATATAAATTATCCTAGAATAAATATAAATCCCATAGAATAAACATAAAAAGCATATAATAAATAAAAATTCTGCTAAAATAAATATAAATTCTATAAAATAAATACAAACTCGGAGCCCACATGTTGGGTGATCGAGGGTCTTCTTAGGATAAATATTAACTAAAAATGATAAACACTAACTCTTGTTGAAATAAACATAAACCATCCTAGGATAAACATAAATACCATATAATAAACACAAACTAATATCGAATAAACAGAAATCGACTTCGAATAAGCACAAATTGGCTAAAATTGCTTTTTGCTCTTTATGAACCTAAGGCTGGATAAATATAAACTATCCTAGAACAAATATAAATCTCATAGAATAAATACAAACAACCTATAATAAATAAAAATTTTGCTGAAATAAATATAAATCCTGTAGAATAAATACAAACTCAAGGTCCACAAGTTAGATGATCCAAGATCCTTCTAGGATAAATACTAACTAAAAATAATAAATATAAATATTAAATAATAAATATAAACTGACTTTGAATAAATATAAATTGGTTAAAATTGCTCTTTATCCTTTATGAACCCAAGGTCGGATAAATAAAAACCACCTCAAAAGAAATACAAATCCCATAGAATAAACATAAATAGTATATAATAAACAGAAACTATGGTAAAATAAATATAAATCTCATGAAATAAATACAAACTTGGGGTCCATAAGTTAGATGATCCAAGGTCCTCCTAGGATAAACACTAGCTGAAAATAATAAATACTAACTCCTATTGAAATAAATATAAATAATCTTAGGATAAATACAAACACTAAATACTAAACACAAATAAATTTTGAATAAATACAAATTGGTTGAAATTGCTCTCTGCCCTTTATAAACCTAAGGCCGGATAAATACAAACTATTTTAGAATAATTACAAATTCCGCAGAATAAACACAAACATCATATAATAAAAATAGAAACTCTACTGAAATAAACATAAATCCCGTAGATTAAATACAAACTCAAGGCCCATAAGTTAGGTGATCGAGGGTCCTCTCAGGAAAAATACTAACTAAAAATGATAAATACTAATCCCTGATAAAATAAACAAAAACTATCCTAAGATAAATACAAACATCATATAATAAATACAAACTAACATCGAATAAACATAAATTGGCTAAAATTGCTCATTACCCTTTATCAACCCAAAGTCGGATAAATACAAACTACCATAGAATAAATACAAATCCTACATAATAAACATGAACAACGTATAATAAATAGAAACTCTATTGAAATAAATAAAAATTTTATGAAATAAACACAAATTCGGAGCCCACAAGTTGGATGATCCAGGGTCCTTTCAGGATAAACATTAATTAAAAATGATACACACTAACCCCTGTTAAAATAAATACAAACCATCTTTGGATAAACATAAATACTAAATAATAAATATAAACTGACTTCGAATAAACATAAATCGATTAAAATTGCTCTCTGTCCTTTATGAACCAAGATCGGATAAATACAAACTATCCCAAAATAAGTACAAATCTCATAGAATAAACACAAACAGTATATAATAAATAGTAACTCTACTAAAATAAATATAAATTCTTGGAATAAACATAAATTCTGTAATGGTTTATCACTTTCTATAGTGCTTCATGACTTCCTATACTTCCTGCACTGTTAATTGATATCCAGCGCTATTTATGACTTCCAGCATTGCTTTGATTGCATTTCATGACTATCTTCATCTATCATTTTTTTCATTCGTAATAAGTTGATGGGCTTGATCAATGTAAATCATTCAATAAAGATGATGTTTCATACAAATACTAATATATAGCATAATACATAGCATAACCTAAAATGCAAAACATAAAGCATTACATCATCATAATATATCACAATATAAAGACATGATGCAGCCAACACACTCTGATCCTTAGGATCAGCTTGCACAGTGGAATGAATGCAACATGCTCTATCTTGAGAAACTATACCTTGATGACCACTACCTGTAGGAGTAGGGCTAGATGAGGGTGGTCTAGAAGATGATGGCTGAGTAGGAGGAGGCTGACTCAGTTGAGTCTGATTTTGAAGACTTGGAATAAGTACATTCATCTATTGGTCGATCTAGATAACAGTCTGTAAGACTGTTGCCAACCCAGTGAGAGAATGTTTTGTTTTTCTACCTCACTTATCTCTTTCTACACTGCAGTCTGAAGGACTCTAAGAGTGCAGATAATCTTATATAGCTGATGTTGCATATCTGTATAAGATGGATTTCTCTCTAATTTTTCGATACGAATGGTTAAATTATAAATATCCTATCTTATATCCTGAACTACTGAAATAAGATTATCCAACTTCTCATCGAATGAAGAACTGTGTGCCAGTTGGATCTATCCATATAGAACTCTCTCCTAAAGAGTGAGAGGACTAAACAATAGATGCGACCTCTTGAGCGATGGCACTGACTAGATTTGGAGTCATCCTTACTTGATTATTAAAATTTCTCCGCTCTGTAGATTTGGAAGGTCTCACACCTCTACTAAACTAAGATCTCTCTTCCTCGACTGAAATATTCTCCTAAACATCTCTGCTTTCACTTTTCTAATCCACTAACCACTAATTTTAAATCATTGCATTCTGTTGAGGGCTACTTTATTGATTTTGCTACCTCTACCTAATTTTATTGATTATTTTTTCTAAAATCTCACCTCCAAATATTTAAAAATATGAGTTAAAATCATAGTATAAGTTAAAGATGTTTCTGCTCTACCCATAACCTTTTGCATAGCCTTGATAATCATTTTTGGAAGATTAAGTGGGATGCACTAGACTACATGATATATAATAGCTAAATCCTTATCTGTTACAATATCAAATCCTCCTGCTCTAGGTTGTATAATCCAGCAAATAAAGATATGGGAGAGTCTCATTTCAATATTTAAGTATTGTGCATAAATTTTATGAAATTGATCCTGATCCTCTACCCTAAGAACACTTTCTATTCTTGCACTTCTATCTTCTATACTATCCAACAGATCACCTTCATATGAAAGTTTTAAAATTTCTCTAATTATATCATTATCAAAATTAATTTCTTTTCCTTTTACTAAAGATGATATAGTATCATCTTCTCCAAATGCGATATTCAGATAAAATTCTCTAATTAATTCCATAAACATGAGGCTCTAGCTATACAGATAAATTTCCATCCCACACTCCTAATCAAGTTTGCAATCCAAAATCTTTCTGAATCTAGAAAGTTGATATCTACGATGCGAGCAGAGAAAATATTTTTGGCACTTATTAGAGTTCTTGAAGGAGGTGATGTAGCTGGACTTGCTCCTCTCGCTTTTTTTCTCTTCTACTTTCTTTATTTCTAGTTGCTCTTTGGCATTGGGGAAGACGCATCTTCGGAGCTATCCTTTCTCAAAGTTGACTGGTTTTACCAAAATTAGCTAAGAAGGAGATGAGAAAGAGGAAGGAAGGAAGTTTTTGGTTTGAGATTTAAGATTTAAGATTTAAGAGGTGACGGAGAGATGGGAGCTAGGGATTTTGGGAGCAACAAAACCATGGAAAGGGAAAGAAGATGAAGAGTTTTAGATTTTAGGATGTTGTTTCAAGTCAAAGGCCATATGGTGCATTCAGCCAGATTTTAAAATTTGGTGAACTTGGATCTAATTGGATCAGATTGGATTTTAAAATTTGGTGAACTTAGGTCTAATTAGATCAAATGGAGTTGATAATCAGAACCATGAAGGCATCTTGATGGACCCTCCTTGAACGCTCCCTAAAACTGCCTTGAACCTTCCCTGAAGGCACCTTCATGAAACTGAAGGTGCCTTCACAAAGAATGAAGGTTCTTTCATTCTTCAAGAATGTGGATTCAATCGAGGCAACTTCATCACTATAGCGGTTATGGTTCATTGTAGCATCATGAGTGACAGTTCACTATAGCATAGCATCACTATAGCATCATGGTTTGTTGTAGCATAAGGCTCACTGTAACATATCAAAAGTACAACACAATGTCAGCTGTGTACATACAACCAAAACCCTAACCCTAAATCCAAACTCCTAAACTCTAAACACAAAACCCTGGACCCAAACCCGAACCCTAAACCCAAAACCCAAAATCCCAAACTCCTAAATCGTAAACTGTAAACGCTAAACCCTACACCTCAAACCCCAAGCTTGTGTTTATTCTGGTCGGTTTCTATGTATCATCTCAGGTTTTTGTTTATTATTTCAAGTTTATAGGGTTTGTGTTTATTCGATAGAACTTTGTGTTTATCCATGGCTCATTTGTGTTTATTATTTCAAGTTTATGTTTATCCTTCTTCCCTAGGACTTAGTGTTTATCCTCATCTTATTATGAAAGAATCACTCAATTTTTGAACCTAAGTTTATGTTTATTTAGGACAGTTTCTAATTATCATCCCAGGATTTGTCCTAGGATTTATGTTTATTATTCAGAATTTCTATTTATTAGACTGAGTTTGTGTTTATTTTGAAGCACTTTGTATTTATCCTGCCATGATTTCAATAATAGCTAGTTTCTATTTATTGTCTTAAGTTTGTATTTATTATTTGGAGTTTTAGTTTGTGTTTATTCTGGAGTACTTTGTATTTATCCTGTCATGATTTCAATAACAGGCAATTTGTGTTTATCTTCAGCAGTTTGTGTTTATTCTTAATAATTTGAGTTTATCCTATGTTGTTTATTACTTCAAGTTTGTGTTTATCCTCGGATCACTCCACTTTTAAACTTGAGTTTTCTATTTATCATTCTGGGGTTTGTGTTTATTATTTAGAGTTTTTGTTTATTATATCGAGTTTATATTTATTCTAGAGTATTTTATGTTTATCCTGCCATAGTTTCGTAATAAGCAGAGCAACCAGAGCAGTTTGTGTTTATCTTGAAACTATTTATATTTATTATTACAAGTTTATGTTTATCCTTCGATAATTTTTGTTTATTTTTATAAAATAAAAATCTATAAATAAATTTATAGAATCACAAAGAATAAATTCAAATATCATCAAATCCATTGCAACAATCATAGAAAACAAACTTAATTCTACCACATGGTTTAATAGAATACAAATATCACATTCATTCAAAAGTATTGTTCTGTAGAGTCATACGTTTATTCAAAAATATGTACAACCATATATTTGTACATGTTAATTATGGAATAAATTATGCATATCATTTACAAATAACATCTATCCAACTCAAAACACAAAAGCTATCATAACAAAATTATAACCATGGGTTCTAAAGCATCGGTGAGCCTACACGGTTGTCAAATTGCTCATCCTCAGATGAACTGCTGCTGATGTAGGCTTCGAAATCTTCTACCTATATAAAATACATCCAATAAGTCACAGAAAAGATTTTTATTAAAATAAAATAAACATAACAGAATTATCAAGATGTGGCTTTTACTAATATTTGCTTTGTATGTTCGAATATTATGACTCTTTTGATGATATTTCTTGTATATCCGCTATTTTTTTGTTGCAATCTTCATTGGAGCTTGAACCTGCTGAGCCTTTTGTGATCTTTACAATTTGAAATTAGAGGAACTTTAAGTGTTGCAGAATTATCCATCATTTATTTGTTCCTCTTGGCTACATTATGTCATCATTATTGAGAACTAAGTATGGCTCTCATTTGTTATACTTTGTTCTGCCCATAGGTTCTTCTTTAATAAATAAATTTTTTCAATGATAGATTCCACATCATTCATGATAGGATCATATATTTTTTGGAGTATACAACTATCATATGCTAATTTCAAATATTTTTTATATAGTCTATTGAATCTTGTAGTTCTTAACGTCATATCCTTCTGAACTTCATATACACCATGTGCCGCATCAGCACCTTCTTTTTTGATAAATTTTATCTAGCATTTTAATATGTAATGTGCAGGAATATGGTGAATTCATAAAATAATAAGAACTTTTAATATATGAGCATATAGATTGCCATTGAATTCAAACATTAGATATGAACATGAAAATTTCTCCTCGGACATATTACATGTTACACAATTTGCTATTCTCTATTGTGCATTTCTATTAGAGGCCTTAATCTCAAGTATATCATACAATTTATACTTCTCCATCTCCTACATATCATACATGGTCGTCATTTTGAGTTGCTCCCTAAAAAGCTTAAAAATAATTCTTGTATACACTTCAAGGGCATGTTTCTCAATTGGGTACTTCGATCATAAACTTGGTAGAACGTAGTACATCCAAAAGTCCTCATCATCCTCTCGATAATACCTACTCTCCAAGATTATTTCAAACTGAATAACAAACTTGAAAGCATTCATGTGATTATCCACATAATCCTTAAACAACGAGTATATATACTTTCACTGTGTTGTGTTATAAACATAGAAGTAAGAAATATATGTCTAAAATATACATGCACCCATTGATCTCATATACTGAATAGATGATCAAGATAGGCATTGAACTCCAAGGAGTATTTCTTGATAAATGCATCCCAACGATGCTCAAACTGCCTTGGAGAGATGGAAGCATTGATGCAATGATAAAGATCTTTTTTTAGTTTAGCTTTTATATTAAAAAGCACAGATAGACATTCTCTGATATTTTTTAGGATATGCCACTTACAAAAATGATGGATAGTATTAGAAAAAAATAAGCTCAATTATCTTTTTCATTGCTGGATCTTGATCAGTTAATATGCATTTCGAGTGCTTGCCATAATGTGCCTCTAGAAAAGATTGGAAGACTTAAATAAATAATTCGGTACGTTCATCTCGAACTAATGCACTATCAAATAGAATTGATTGCATGTGATGGTTGATGCCAATAAACGGTACAAAAGGCATACTGTATTTATTCGTCATATATGTATTGTCGAATGTCACCACATCACCAAAGTATTGGTAAGACAATCTTGACCTTCCATCAATCCAAAATATATTCTGGACACTATTTTCAGCTTCTAATTGGCTAGCGTAAAAGAAAGCTAGATTCTCGACTTGCTAAGTTCGAAAATGATTAACTGTTATTTGTAGTGTAATATTGAATAACTATTTTTGGAGGTTGCTCTAAGGTTGCTCAAATCTTTTCTAGTGAAGTTTGTATTTTATATACCTGTTGGAAAAATAGATAGGGTTTCATACATGTCTTTTGAAACTTTTTCAAAAAATAATGAGATGAAGACTTAAGATTAATCTTATTAATCTTATTTTTGCATACGATCAAAGCATTAAACGTCTGGCAGGGTGCTAGCTCCTTGTAGATTCTTCATGATGGTTGATCCAATTTTCTTTCTTCAAATCTCTTGGATCCTCCAAGAGATGAAGAACCAGAGGAGGATTAAGGAAGTTTCATCTCTCTTATTTTTCTCAAAAATAAAAGCAAGAGAAGATCAAAAAGCCCTAAGAGAAGAACCTTTATTCTCTTCTTTCTTTTCTCTCAACAAGACATACACAGGAGTTGTCCTAAAGAAGGCTCACGCCCCCACTTAAAAAATGCCCCAAAACCTATGCCTTTCTTCTCATTTCTATGGTCAAAAATCACTTCCTTCTCATGCCCAAAAGTCCAATATATGGGGCAGCATGGAGGAATTTTATATTAGGTCAAAGACCTAACATGGAAAGGACAAAGATAAGGCAGGTATAGGAGGCATCCAACTCTTGGCGCCTCCCTATTTTCTCTTAGGTGTGGGAAACCAAAAAAAGCACGTAGAAACCTTCTCAATTCTATGCCAAAAATTAAATCAAATCTAATTTATTTTGTCACCTCAAATGGGAAGAGTTTTGGAATTATGAAACTCTATCAAATAGAGTCTAAGGAAAAAATAACTTGCCTTGTTTTAATTTAGTCAACTTTATTTCTAAAACCAAAAGAGAAGGGGCATGCGTGGGACTCTTCAAGCATGAGAAAACTCATGTAATATTTAGAAAAATATGGGCATGGGGCATGGGTACTTGGCATAAGGAAGATGGGGAGAGTTCTAGTCCAATCGGGCTATCCAATTTGATTTAGGTCAAATCTAATCTTAACCCTATTGAATTAGGATTAGTGCAACCTAATTAAGGATGATCTTAGTCGAACTAGAAATCCAATATTTGATTAAATCTCATTTAAATTTGATTTAAATCTCAAGCCAATTAGAAATTAGGTGCACTCAAAGTCCTAATGTAATAGAGAATTGATCTTTCTTGTAATTGGATTATCTCATAAACTAATTAGACTTGACCTAATAAAAATCCAAACCAAACCAAATTAAATCTCATTCAATTACACTTGATCTTAGCCCTAATACTCAATCAAATTAAGCCAATTAATAATCTAATTACTAATTAATCCTCTTGCAACACTTTCACTATCAATCATCAATTGTATTGATGATTTGATCCTTGAACGATTCATAATCTTTGATCAACCATCCGATCAGATAGAAACCTTTTATGTGTGTAATCCCATAAGTTCGAATATAAGCCGATAGCATAGAAATAAATTTTTATACCAATCAAAATAACCATCTAGCAATGGTACCGACGTCCGAATAAGTCGAACGTATGTAAAACAATATTCTAGAATCCTAGCCCATGATTACCATATAATTCATCCTTTTGATCCTTAATGCTCAGGATAGCTTCAGAGTTAACTATTAACTTTTAAATAGTTTATCCATATTGTATTCCAATCTTACAAATCACGTGACTCCTTACAAGGATTACCCAAGCCTACGTTTTGCTCAATTGAAACACAACAAGATATGCTCTCCAAATTCTTTGGGATAGTCAATCCCATCTCGACTTACGCACCAACTTCACAAGTACTTGACTGCACTTAAAAACCATCCATCACTGTATTATAAATATAGATAGTCTGATACCAAAATACAGTAAGTTGCTTGCAAGTCACCATGGTGATCTTAAGTCGGAGAGATATTTATATCCATATCCTTCGCTAGCTACTCTTGACAGTAGAGTGCTATATAAACTAGTTATGTTTAGTGCAGATGTACTCCTACATCTCATCTATATACCATACCAGTGTTTCTATACCTTTTGATTATAAGAACAATCAATGCATATGGCATACAGCGATCTATACTCGATAAGTTATCGTCCTAATTAATAACCTATCATTTGATCGTGAATAATTCTAAAAATCATCCGATAAATTTTTCTTTATCGATTGATAGTGGTTTTAAGAATTTTATCATAACGCAGGAGTTCATTTAAGAAAGATAGATAATTTATGATGAAAAGACCAAATAACCTTTTATTAATTAATAATTTATATATTAATTACAAGATGAGCATAATCATCTACAACTTAGATGATTGATTTTAGGACATAATTTCTAACAACTCCCACTTAGACTAAAGCTAATCAGAACAATATCGAATACCTATCTTCCACTTGTGTTCGTCGAACTCTTTCATTCCAAGGGCTTTAATAAATGAGTCGATCAAGTTCTCCTTTCCATTGATCTTCTGAAGGTCGATGTCACTTCAATCCACAATCTTCTGGACAAGATGATAGTAACATAGAATGTGCTTGGTCTTGTGGTATGCCTTCAGTTCTTTAGCTCGAGCTATGGCTTCAGAACTATCACAATACAGAAGAACTGGACCATCGATAGAGGGTGCCACTTCTAGCTTGCTGATGAACTTTCGCAACCACATAGTCTTTTTGGCAGCATTGAATGCCATGATATATTCTACCTCGTAAATAGAATCGGCTATGGTGTGCTACTTGGAACTTTTTCTATAGATTACTCCTCTATTTAGGATAAATATATAATCCGACACACTCTTACTATCATCGTGATCTGATTGAAAACTTGAATTAGTATATCCCATAAGTTTTAAGTCGGTATCTTCATATATGAGCCACTAATCTTTAGTATTTTTCAAATACTTAAGGATTATCTTTATAATCTTTTAGTGATTTTCTTCCGAATCAGACTCGTATCTACTCACTACCCCTAGTGAGTATGCCACATCTGATCTTGTACATATCATAACATACATGATAGATCCTACTATTGAGATATATGGGGTTCTATTCATATGTTCTCTCTTTTTAGGAGTTATCGGATAATTCTTCTTAGAGAGAATAATTTCATGGCCTATTAGTAGATAGCTTTTCTTAAAATTCTCTATGCTAAACTTTTTTAGCACAGTGTCAATGTACATGGATTGGGATAACCCAAGCATCCTTTAGATCTATCTCTATATATCTTCATTCTTAGAATGTAGGATGCTTCTTCCAAATCCTTCATGGAGAATTAAGATGACAGCCAAATCTTTATTCTCTATAATACAGGATTATCATTCTCGATTAAGAGAATATCATCCACATACAATCCAAAAGATATTACCATGGAACCATTTGCCTATTTATATATGTAGGATTCTTCTTTGTTTTTAACGAAGCCATACGTTTTGATCGTCTTATCAAAATACATGTTTCAACTGTAAGATGCCTACTTCAATCTATAAATGGATCTCTAAAGCTTGTATACCTTAGACTTATCTGTGGATGTAAATTCTTTAGGTTGTATCATATACACCTCTTCGTCTAGCTCTCCATTTAGAAATGATATTTTCACATCAATTTGTCAGATCTTATAATCAAGATGTGCTGCTATCGCAAGTATGATCTGAATGAACTTGAGTATTATCATAGGAGAAAATATCTTGTCACAGTCTATACCATAATATTGATGATATCTCTTAGCAACCAAATGGACTTATAAATTTCCATCTTTTTGTTTGTGCTCCTTTTTCATTTGAAAATCTACATGCATTCAATAGATTTTATTCCTTCAGGTGAATCAACTAGTGTCCATACACTATTGATCTTCATGAACTTTATTTCGAAGCTATTTTTCAGAGTTAAACCTCTGCATGACATCCATGTAGATGATCGGATCCTTATTGTTCTCGTCAAGTTCAACAAGATCACCATCCCAGACCACGAAATTATAGTATCTATCTAGTTGATGCGGTACTCTACTGGGTCTCCTTAAAGTTGTCTCTTTAATGAGTTTCAGGTTTGATCTAATCAAATCAGGTTTTGTAGGTTTACTAGTTTGTATCAATTCTTCTACCGATCGAACTTTCTTAAGTTCAAGTTTAGAGGATTAGTTTCTTTTCTAAAGAACTTCTTTTTTAAAAAAAATATCCTAATGCTGACGAACATCTTTTATTCTTCAGTAAGGTAGAAGTAATAATCTTTAGTTTTTTTAGGATACCCTATAAATATATACTTATCGAATTGGAGGTCCAAGTTTATCTATGTGCAAACATTTGATGTAAGTCAGACAACCTCGAATCTAAATTTAAGAGTGTGTTGGTCTACGTCAAGTCCATATCTTATATGGAGTCTTTATGATAGATTTTCTCAGAATATTGTTCAATATAAAATAGACAGTCTCAAGAGTATAATCTTAAAATAAAATAGGCAGACTAACAAACCTTATCATGGATCGAACCATATCTAACAAAGTTTGATTTCTCCTTTTTGATACACCATTTTGCTATGGTGTCCCAGGAGGAGTCTACTGTGAGAAAATTCCATTCTCTTCTAGATATGTCAAGAACTCATTGGAGAGATATTCATCTTCTTGGTCTAACTGAAGAGTTTTTATATTCTTTCCAATTTATTTTTCTACTTCATTACGAAATCATTTGAACATTTCAAATGATTCAGACTTATGCTTCATAAGATAAGTATACCAATACCTAGATAGGTTATCAGTAAACAAAATGAAAAAATGATATCTATCTCTAGCAATAGTATTCATAGATCCACATATATCACTATGTATGAGACTTAGAACTTCCCAGGCTCTTTCATCCTTTATTGTAAAAGATAACTTTGTCATCTTTCCAAAAAGATAGGACTTGCAGGTCAGCAATGATTCACAATCATTGAAATCAAGAATTTTTTCTTTAACTAACTTATTTATTCTATTCTTGTTTATATGACCAAGCCTACGATACCAAAGGCAAGCATCCATGATATTCTCTAATTTAAGGCATTTATTAGATATGTACATTATACTTACAAGTTGTGATAAAATATAAATATCATTCTTTAATTATCTATGCATTATTATAATATCATTCATAATGAGTCATAATAATTACTCTTTATTGAAATATGATAACCATATTTGGCCAAAAGGCCAATAGAGATTATATTCATAAAAAAAGAAGGAGAATAATAACAATCATCTTGAGAAATGATATTTTCATTGAAAATAAGCTGAACTATTTTCAAAGTTAGAATTGGAATAGATCTTCCATCTCTAACATTCAAGAATTGCTCGTCATTCTCAAATTTTCTACTAACTTGAAGTCCTTGTAATGAATTACAAATATGAACTGAACTTTCGATATCCAATATCTAGGTAGAAGTATCACAAAAAAAAAAAATTGCAAGGTGTTATAATATAATTACCTTGCGAAGCAATCATTTGCTTTTTTCTCTTGCTCAGCCTGTTGGGATCAAGAAAAGCAAGATATTGAGGATAATTCTTCTTTCTATGATCCTGCTTCTTACAGTAGAAGCACTCTGCCTAATTTTGGTCATACTTCTATAGGAACGAGCTACGACAGTGATTTTAAAAACCACTGCAATAGGATATATGATGGTGGTTACAAAGAACCATTACTATAAATCTGATCTATAGTAGTGGTTTACGCTAACCACTGCCATAGATTTATCAATAGTAGCGGTTATAGAAAATCACTATCATAGGTCAAAGCTATAGCAGCAGTTTAAGATAATCGCTACAATAGATACGACATACGATAGCGATTAATAAAATCACTATCATAGGTTTGACCTATGACAGTGGTTATGAATAACCGTCGCTATAGATTCAGCATATAGCAGCAATTATAGTAGCCATTGCCGTAGGATAATCTATAGCAACGATTGTGGATAATCACTGCCATATCTCTTTTTCATATTTTTGCTCTAAATATTATATAATTTTAATATTTAATATTCATCTTCCTCATTCATTATCTAAATAATTATCATTATAGTATCATCACAAAAGGCCACCTTGATCTGATAGCTTTAGCTTCATCGATCAAAAAAATTTGATTTCAATAACCACAAATAATGATGCAATGATATGATAGATGGAGACCACCGATGGATCCAATAACTTACAATGATGATCTCGATGATGTTTGTAGCATACTATCAAAATTTTATTTCAATCGAATATTATTATCATGGATAATTTAGTACGGAATGATTTTGGTTGTTAAATGAGAAACAAACGATCAAAAGATCAAACGACATCCGATTATGAGATAATTTTTTAGTTAAACAATTTTTGCTATAATTTTAATTATTTTATATGGCGATGATCATAAAATTCAAATCATTTTTGTATGAACTATTTATGTTAAGCAGATCTTGTAAAAATACGAGCATAATTACCAATGAAGTTTAAGAATGGATATCAAATGACATATAGGTTTGGATCGTTCTTAGACTCATGATTTAAATTTTATGATCACCATCATAAAAATGATTAAAGTAGTAGTCAAGATCATTTATAAAATGGTTATCTCATAATCGAACGTCATTTGGTCCTTTGATCACTCATTTATTATTTAACGATCAAAATTATCCTGTACTGAATTGACCATGATAACAATATCCGATTGAAGTAAAATTTTGATAGTATGCTATAAACATCATTGAGATCATCGTTGCAGATTTTTGGATCCATCGGAGATTTTCATCTGTTAGATTATTGCACCATCGTTCGTGGTCGTCAAAATCAAATTTTTTTGATCGATGAAGCTAGGGCTATTAGATCGAGGCAGTCTTTTATGATGTTATTTTAATGATAATTATTTATGTAATGAATGATAAATATGAGCATTAAATTTTAAAATTATGTAATATTTAAAAAAATTAAAAAATTATTTTTAACCTATGACAGCGGTTACTAAGAACCGCTGTCATAGATCTATAGTAGTGATTTTATAACCGTTGCCATAGGTCTATGGCAGTGATTTTCAGTAATCACTGTCATAGATCTAAGACAGTGGTTCAAAAATCATTGCCATAAATAGATTTTTTTTCTCCAATTATACCCATAATTTCATATCCCTTCGAGCACTCTCTCTCTCTCTCCCTCCTCTCCGCTGTCAGTGAGGCCCTCCCCTCTGTTTCCTTCCCCAATCGCCAGCTCCGCCACCTCCCCCTCTTGCTCCTTTCCCATCCTCTCCATCGCTGACTCTGCCACCTCCCCGCTTGCCCCTTCTTCTCCAACTGGCCCAACCGTCGGCCCCATCACCGCCCCTCCTCCTTCTTCCTCGATCGGCTCATCCACTAGCTCCGCCACCTCTCCCCTCCTCTCTTTCCTGCTCTCTCTCTCCTCTCTTTTCCGACCGGCTTGGCCACTGGCCCCGACCCCTCCCTGCACTCTCTCTCTTTCTCTCCTCTCTTCCCTCAACTTAATCCACTCCCTCCTACTCTCTCTCTCCTCTCTTCCCCGACTGACTCGACTACTGGCCCTGACCCCTAGTCTGCTCTCTCTCCCTCCCTTAGCTAATCTACCCTCCTACTCTCTCTCCTCTCTTCCTAGTGGCCTGATCCCGACTTCCTGCCTCTCTCTCTCTCTCCTCTCTTCCCTTGACACGATCCACCCCCTCCTGCTCTCTCTCTTTCCTCTCTTCTCTCGGCTCGACCATTGAACTTGAAGGAACTAGATCTAGGATTTTAAGGCTAGATCTTGAAACTTTTTCAAGATCAAGTAGTGAAAGACTAAAATAAATCAAAATTTATTCATAAAAATTATAGAATCCCTAGATATAAGATCCTATTACATGATTATAGCATGAGATTAAATAAAAAATTAAAAAAAATATTAGAAGTAAAAGACATGTTGATCATATCAACATGGATCTACACTAGATCTATTACAGATATGTAATATAGGATCGGATCCATATTACCTATGTAAGTTAGACGTTCTAACTTGTTGATCTGGACTGAAGGATGAAGCTCCAAGCTGCACAAGCATCTAACCTCTAAGAGATGTCCATACGAGCCCATAAATTCTGATCAGAAGTTTGATGTAGGAAATCAGCACAGTATGCTAGTACTGTGCTGATCCTTCTTCGACGGTCAATCCAATGCTTCCTTCTTCAAGACTTAGATACTCTAAAAAATTAGAAGAAAGGAAAGAGACTTTTGATCTAAAACAACACTTGAAAATCTTTATGAAAGAGGAGAAGAAAGAAAGAGCGAAAGACCCTAGAAGAAGACCCTCTTCTTCTTCTCTTTTCTCTTACCTAGACATCTAGATTGGTGTCTATAAAATTCCCACACCCCAAGGATCTCTCTATTTGATTTTCACATGCCCAAGAGTCTTCTCAATGGTCTAGAATCAGTATAAAATTCAGTCCAAAATGATCTCCTTATAAAGAGATATGGAAGAGTCTTTGTTGGGTCAAATTTCTACACAAGGTAAGAACACATGGTACATATGGAAAGAGACCAAGTTTGTTGGGATTTTGTCATATAGAGTCCAACAAACTTCAACAACTTCCCATCTATTGATCTGGTCCACAACTTAATACCATATAGAAAAGAGTGGAGAGGGTTGGGCATGTGTGATGATTAGGGAGAGAGGAGATTTCTTGCCAAAAATAAGAGAGAAAGGGCATGGGGGCGTGGGATATAGGTGGTGCAAGCAAGATGAATCCTAGTCTTACTAGGATTCTATATTTGACTTGGTCAAATATGATTTCTCAAATCAAATCAAATCAAAAGTAAATCAACCTAATTAAATTAAGCCCTAACCCAATTAAAAATTTAATTAAATTATATTAAATCTGATTTAATTTTTTAATCAAATTAAAAAATTGGCTCGACCCAAGTTCTAGTTGAACTAGGACTAGTTCTTCCTTGCACTTAGCTTATCCAATAAACCAATTTGACTTGATCTAGTCAAACTTAAACTAAATCTAATTAAATTATATTTAATTAGACTTAATCTCAGACCTTTGGCTTAATTAAATTAAGCTAATTAGCAATCAAATTACTAATTGATCCTCCTGTAACATTTATACTAGATTAAACATCAATCGTATTAATCGTTTAACCTTAGAACGATTCTTAATCATTGATCAACTATTCGATCAGATTGTGAACTCCAATGTGTGTGACCCCATAGGTCTGAACCTAAGTCAATAGCATAAGAATAAATTCTTGTACCAATCGTAGTGACCATCTAGCAATGGTATCCGATGGTCGGATAGGTCGAATATGTAGAACAACATCCTTAGAATCCATGTGGATATAGTTTCTATATAATTTATTTTGCTTGATTAAAATGCTCATAGGACACCTCAGAGTTCAACTATCAACTCTGATTAGGCTGTCCATATTGTATTTCAAAGTATCAATCCATCTCATGGATTATCCTAGCCAAGATTTTGCTATATTGAAATACAGTGATACATTTTTCTCAGAGTAGTCAATCCCATCTTGATCATACACCAACTTTGCAAGTACTTGACTGTGCTCAAAAATCTTTCATTATTAAATTAGAAATTCAGTTAGTCCAGTATCAAAGCACCGTAAGTTGTTTGCAAGCCACTGAGATGATCTTAAGTCTAAGAAATATTTATATCTATATCCCATCAGAAATACTCTCGATAGCAGAATGCTTTGGAGTTGGTCACGTTCTAATCCTAAGTCTAACCTAGTTTATTTGACTTGATCCAAGCTAACCCATTACCCATGATTTATGCAATGTCATTATATCTTTAATTCACAATTCTAGATCTAAACTCTTAATTCTCAATTAAGTGCAATATGAATCATGGTTAGAAATAATTTCAAATTGTAAATAATTTACCATGAATTATATTCAATTTATACTAAATATAGGGGTTTGAGTTGACTCGACCAAAGAACCGAGTTGACTTGACTGTGTTCAAGTAGTATTAGGGTTTCAGATCTAAATAATTTCAGTGTTTAGATCAAATCCAAGGATTTCAAACCTAGAGTTTTGTAAAAAATAAGTTTTAAATCTAAATTCTATAAAACATATATATCACATATATTTAAGTTCTAGATTCAAATAAAAAGCACATATCGAGCATACATATCAAAAGGATCTAGGTCTAGAACATCAAACACATTATTTAGATCTTATCTAAATGATTAAAATTAGATCATAAAATAATTTATTTTAGATCTAAAATTTAAAAATAAATTATAAATTAATTTAGATCTCATCTAATTTATTTTTTATTTATATTTTTTAGATCAGTATATACTAGGATAACCTCTTCACTATACGGGATAAATCTTATAGTAGGACAGTCTTATAATCACTATATGCAATCTTAAATTTTATTATTTTTAAATTTTTATGCATACATAATCATGATATAAAGAAATCTAGTCTCTGATACTATTGTTGGAAAAATGGGTAGGGTTTCATGCATGCCTTTCGAAACTTTTTCAAAAAATAATGAGCAGAAGACTTAAGATTAATCTTATTTTTGCAAGTGATCAAATCATTAAATGCCCACAATCTAGGATCTATAACATGATAAGATGCATATTTAAATCTAAAAAATAAAAAGCAAATAGATTTTGATCATATCAATACCGATCTAGATCAAATCTAGGATGTTTTAGAGATTGGATCTCTATACTTGAGCACCGATTGAGAACTCAACTACCGATTTTTATAATGTAATCATTGCTCAGAGCTGCACAAGATGCCAGGCCTCTATAAATAATCCACATGAAGCTTCTATGCTGATCGGAGGTTCGATGATCGAAGATCCATGCAGGGTGCTAACTCCTTGCAAATCCCTCCGAACGATTGATCTGATTTTCTTTCTTCAAATCTCTTGAACCCTCCAAGAGATGAAGAACTAAAGAAGGATTAAGAGAGATTCTTTTCTCTTATTTTTTTCAAAAATAAAAGCAAGAGAAGATTAAAAGAAAGATCAAAAAGCCCTAAGAGAAGAACCCTTCTTCTCTTCTTTCTTTTCTGTCAACAGAACATACACAGAAGTTGTTCTAAAGAAGGCTCACACCCCCACTTCAAAAATGCCTCAAAACCCATGCCTTTCTCATCCTTCCTATAGTTAAAAATCACTGCCTTCTCATGCCCAAAAGTCCAATATATGGGGCAACATGGAGGAATTTTACATTAGGTCAAAGACCTAACATGAAAAGGACAAAGATAAGGCAAGTATAGGGGGCGTCCAACTCTTGGCACCTCCCTATTCTTTCTTAGACATAGGCAACCAAAAAAAGCACGTAGAAATCTTCTCAATTCCATGCCAAAAAAAAGATCAAATCTGATTTATTTTGGCACCTCAAAAGAGAAGCGTTGTGGAATTATGAGACTCTATCAAATAGAGTCCAAGAAAAAACAACTTACCTTGTTTTGACCTAGTCAACTTTATTTCCAAAACCAAAAGAGAAGGGGCATGCATGGGACTCTCTAGGCATGAGAAAACTCATGTAATATTCAGAAAAATATGGGCATAGGGCATAGGTACTTGGTGCAAGAAAGATGGGGAGAGTCCCGGACTAACTGGACTCTTCAATTTGATTTAGGTCAAACCTAATCTTAACCCTATTGAATTAGGATTGGAGTAACCTAATTATGATTGATCCTAGTCCAACTAGGAACCCAATTAAATTTGATTAAATCTTATTTAAATCTAATTTAAGTTCTAAGCCAATTAGAAATTAGGTGCACTCAAGTCTTAATCCAATAGGAAATTGATCTCCATTATAATTGGGTTATCTCATAAACCAATTAGACTTAACCTAATCAAGTTCAAACCAAACCAAATTAAATTTAATTCAATTAGACTTGATCTCAACTCGAATACTCAATCAAATTGAGCTAATTAGTGATTTAATTGCTAATTAATCCTCATGCAACACATACATTTGATCAATCATCAATCTTATTGATGATTCAATCCTTGATCTATTTATAATCATTGATCAACCGTATGATCAGATAGAAATATCTTAAGTGTGTGATCTCATAGGTTTGAACTTAAGCTAGTAGCATCGAACAAAATTTCTTTACTAATCAAAGTGACCATCAAGCAATGGTACCCAATATCCAGATAGATCGAATGCATGTAAAGCAACATTCTAGAATCCTGACCCATGGTTACCGTATAATTCATTCCTTTGACCTTTAATGCTCAGGATGACTTTAGAGTTAACTGTTAACTTTTAAATAGTTCATCCATATTGTGTCTTAATCTTATAAATTTCGTGACTTCTCATAAGAATAACCCAGGCCTAGGTTTTGCCCCATTGAAATATCGTGATAAATTCTCTCCAAACTCTTTGGAGTGGTCAATTTCATCTCGACTCACATACCAACTTCACAAGTACTTAACTGCACCTAAAAATCTTCTATCATTATATTAAAAATATAGGTAGTCTAGCACCACAGTACAGTGAGTTGCTTGCAAGTCACCATGGTGATCTCAGATCGGAGGGATACTTATACTTATAGCCTTCATTAGCTACTCTTGATAGCAGAGTGCTATACAGATTGATCACATTCAATGTAGATGTACTCTTACATTTTACTTGCTTACCATACCAGTATCTCCACACCTCTTGATTACAAAGATAATCAATGCATATAGCATACAACGATCTATACTTGATAAGCTATCATCCTAATTAATAATCTATCATTTGATCGTAAATAATTTTAAGAATCATTTGATAAATCCTTCTTTATCAATTGATAGTAGTTTTAAGAACTTCATCATAATATAGAAGCTCATTTAAGAAAGATAGATAATTTATGATAAAAAAATCAAATAATCTTTTATTAATTAATAATTTATATATAAATTATAAGATGAGAATAATTATTTATAACTTAGATGATTGGCTTTATGACATAATTTCTGATAATACCTTCATGCAATTGTGAGATGGCATCCATGATTTATTAAGTTGAAATATTTTGATCATATAAAGTTTCTATAAACTCCTTATCTTCTGAGTTGATCTTTTTATGTGATCAAAGAAAGCGAATTTTTGATGGGCTATGAATGAGCTCATGATTATAAATATCATGAAGTATTGTAACCTTTCACTTACCAACTTTAGTCTTTCTAATGCGCATTTTTGCTTTACATTCAGTATGAATGCTCTGTCCTTCTTTGCGTGGCGTTATAGTTACTACATGATCTTGCTCATCAACTATGATATTGATCTTAGACTTATATGACCCTTCTTTACAATAAGTAAATTTTTATCTACTGATCTCCTTACTTGTGGAGGATCGATAACATGATCCCTTTCAAATATTAAAACCTTTCTTATGTACATATTGGTTGTAAGCTTTCATTGCTTCTTCTTGAGTATCAAAAATCATGTCTTCATGCAATGCTAAACCTTCAGCATTTCCTAAATCTAGACTTTGGTCAATATAATCTTCTTCCTCAGAAGCCCTCTCTATATGATCATTTTTGTCGAGTGAAACACACTATAGGAAACCTAACTATTAGTGATGGTAGGAAATCTGACTATTAGCGATGGATAATTACCATCGCTAATAGTCAATCTACCATCGTTAATAACGTTACCATCGCTAATACCATCGTAAAATCCAATGTAAAAAATTTTTATCGCTAATTGCTATTATTAACAATGGCAAAATCCACCATCACTAATAAGAATATTAGTGATGATTTTTGTGATGAAAAAATTTCATCTCTAATAACTTTTCAATGCTTAAATTATTTTTTTAAAAAAATATTAGTGATGGCAATATGGTGGCTAATGCCGTCGCTAATAATTAATAGAGATAAAAAATTCTATCTCTAATGCCATCGCTAATAATTTTAATTTTTTAAATAAAATAAAATAAAATATTTTATAAAATATTACAATGGCGTTTGGTGGCTAATACCATTGCTAATAATTATTAGTGACCAAAATCATCATTGCTAATGTGGTCGCTAATATTCTATAATTTTTAATAAAATTAAAAATTTTATTTGAAGAATTATTAGCAATAAAAATTCATCTTTAAAGCCATCGCTAATAGTTATTAGCGACGGCAATTTTCATTACTAATACTGATGCTAATAGTTAATTTATATTTTTTAAAAAATTAATAATAATTTTTAAAATCTATCTTAATTAACCATAATAAATTAATTAATCATAATAAATTATGATTCATAATTAATTAAAATCTAAAAATAATTTGATAATCAAAAATGAAAAACTAATTATATTTTATTAAAAATATAAATTATATATTTTTTATAATTAGTATCAAAAAATATAATACATAAAAAAAATAGGTTTGATGCTCGTCGTCACCCGCCTCCTCCTCCTGCTTCTCTCCAGCAGCTGGTGGATGAGAGCTGGATATTCCAACATCCTACAACGAAAAAATAAAATAATATTAGAAAGTTTTGATATAGAGTTATATATTTTGACACACTACTTCTATTTTCGAACAGATTATTTCTATATGTTTAATTTGATGATACACAGCTATAGACATCCCCGACTCATCGATTGGATGATTAGAATGAATTTTTAGCCCCTAGATCCTCTTCTCGAACTCAAACTTAAATATATAAATTATTTTTAAATATAAAAATTTAAAACAAATAATAAAAAATTAATAATATAATTACCTGATGTAATGGTTGGGTTGATGAGCCTAGCTGGTGGTGTAGCAGCGGGTCTCAGAGAAGCTCCACGACTATATCGTGGATGGCATCCAGGAGGCCTTGAGATCGCTGACTCAAAAGCCTCTACACGATCTCCTCCATATGTACATCGCTCTAAGTATGGGACATCGAAGCCTGTGAGGATGTTGAAAAATATCGAGATGATAGAGGGTTGAAGCTGTGGCCAAATTCTATGATCCAGCTCCTACTCACCCCCTAGTGGCGGTGAGCCATCCCTTAGATCAAGGGTGGCTGAGAAGATAGGTCATCGCCATACCTCTCAGCAATGTACTCTGCATAGTTCAAAAATACATTAATTCTAATATAAAAGTCAGATCCTGTAACAACTTAATTATTAAATAAAGTTTGAAGTTTTTATCGTGATATACCACGACGTAGAATCTAAATAGTCACTAGTCCTCCTAGACTAGTGTATGGTCCACCATAACTATAGCTGGTCTAGTGGATGACCTAGCTGTCGTATCTATAATATGTAAATAATATAATTAAATTAATTAAAACATGCATATAAGAATTTTTGTCCTTATGATGAAGAGTTTTGGTATTAATTTCTTACCAGACTATTAGCCACAACATGTGTGCCGACCGAGCTGTCCATATGCCTGATTGAATCCTACTAGATGGTTGATTCTGTCAGATCCTCTGCTGTCTACCAAAGTACTTCTCGCTGCTCTACTAGTCGCAGAGGGCTTACCATATGTTCAATCGTATCCAGTGATCTCTGAAAGACCTTCAGTTTGATGGTGATTGAAAATCAAAGTGCTGAATGGTAGACTGCCTGAGGCTATAGAGGCCATTTCGGAGCCTCCATATGGCCACCTCCTCGAAGGTTTGATGGTCAGCCTTCTCGTCCTAGGGAGTCTCGAATCGATAATACTCTTGCAAGATAGAAGCAAGCATGTATTAATATGTAATTAAAATACCAATGCATCAAAAATTTAAAAATTAAACTAGTTTTGACTTATCAGAAATATCTTCCAAGCTACATCACGAGCTCCCGATGACCAACCTGAGAAATCATTCACCAGGCCTAGCATCAATTGGCATATGATCCTGGTAATGACACGAGATGTTGAAGGCTCTATGAATGTGCTACAAAATTAATTTTGAAAAATAAATGTTAACTCTAAAATTACTAAATTCTAAACATGTTAATTGAGGATGTAGCACTTACGAGCGGCTCTAGATATGGATGAGCTGCCTATCCTCTGACCTAGTCGAAGGTGCCGCAAGCTGGACGGGTCCTCCACCACAACACTGTGTCCGAGATCCGGCAGCCGCTACTGCATGGGATTGTGGGGTCACTGGTGACCCCCTATCCTTCGAACCTGAGCATAAAACATCTAATACAAAGAATATTATATTAGTTAATAAATAATAAAATAACATAAATAAGAATATGTAAAGTATTAGAGCTTATCGCTTGATGTGAGATGTGCAGAATCATGAGAACTGGTGATGTGATCGCTCTCTCCTCGAGAGCTCTATCATCGACTGGCGTAGCTCCGACCTCTAGAAGACATGATATATACTCTCTAAAAATAAAAATAAATAGATTCGCTAAATTAATTATATAATTATGGATAGCAATGCAAGGTTTAAAATAATGCAAGATAAGTAATTAACATGATCCAAAAATTATATATTTAGCACTACTCTTCTGCCTTTTCAGATGTTTGGTATCCTTCGGAATCTTCTTTCGATTCGTCCTCTTCTTTCTCTTCTTCTTCCTCTTCTTTTTTCTCTTCTTGGGAAGGATTGTCTTTTAAAATAATCTCTGTTGGATCTACCTTCTCATGTTAACTATCTTCACGTAGGAGTATTCTTGGAGCATCTAATTCCACATCATCGAAGGATTGATGAACTCCTACTGTCTCATTCTCTTGAAAGTATTTCGATAATTGAGACTCTTCTTCTTCAAAAGCGTAATGAACGGCTTGAGACCTAATTTTGCATACAGTCCACCAATTTTTTCTTCATTTTTTCTTGATGGAAAAGGAGTATAATATACTTGAGCAGCTTGTGTAGCTAATACAAATGGATCATTGACATAAGCTTTTGATCTATGTTTGATCTCAATAAGCCCATGCCGTGGATCAACCTTCATACCATTATCGGTATCGAATCATTGGCACTTAAATAGAATGACACTATTACCTCCAATGTAGCTCATCTTAATTATTTCTTCAAGGATTCCATAGTAGTCACTCTCCGGCTTATCTTCCCACCAGCTACCTTTTATACACACACTACTATTTATTAAGCTTTTATAATTTTCATATTGCTGGTTGTGAAATTTGAAATCATTTACGTTACAGCCACTATAGCATGTCACGTATTTTTGTAGCCCATAACCTAATGGTCTCAACTTTTTTGGTATGGACTCGCTGTCTTGAATGACCAATTGATGGAACTAATATACAAAGTTCTTTGATCCCTTTGTTGATATTTCTTCATCAGTTATGCTCGACTTTTCTTCTTTCAGCATCTCATTATATTACCTAAACATGCATAAGATAAGTATACTAAAACAAGTAATTAAAGAGATGAAATTATGATGGACACTTACAGGACACATAGGTTAACCTCCATGCAGTTTAGCAAAACATGTCTTTGCCCATCGAAGTTTAGTATCAGAGAAAACCTGATGAACCTCAAGCCTAAATTTTGAACTGGATAGGCTATTGAGATTTCTTGCTCTGATTTCTTAGCACCACCGTCATCATTTCAACCCACTTGAGTCAACTTGGTCTGCACATTGGGTTTAAAGTTACTACTATAAAAAGGAGCTACAGCAGCGTATACACTTGAGAACTCATGCCGGTTGGTTCTGAATCGTGTTGGTAGATTTTGGACGGGGCCATGCCATGTCCGCGGTCATGAACAGCTCTTGGATCGTGCCATGTTCGGGGCCATAGACAGCCCTTGGGCCAAGCTATGTCAGCAACCATGGACAGCCCTTAGGCCATACCGACCAATAAGAAAACTCCTATTGGTAGGTTCTAGGCCGTGCCATACCGGTAGCCTTGGGCCATGCCATGTCGGCGATCGTGGACAATCCTTGGGTCGTATCGGTTGATAAGAAAATCACCATCGGTGGGTTCTATGTCGTGTTGGCAGTCATGAGCTGTGCCGGCTACTAAGAGAACCCTCACCCCCATCGACGGGTTCCGGGTCATGCCCACGGTCGTGCGCATGCTAGCCGCTAATAAAAAGTAAAATTATTTGTTACTCATCCTTAATTATTTATGGATGTAATTCATGTTGTAGAATTTACTATATAACATTTTCTGGGTGTTTATATCTTGTTACTTTTATTTATTGCATTGCATAATGATAGACTCATCAATTGATTAGTGTACATAATCTCCATCATCCATACATTTATATGTAATTATACTGATGGGAGAATTATGTACAATGATCAATTGATTGTCTAATTTGGATAGTTTGGGAATTATAAATAATTCTATAGGTAATTATAGTAATCAAATGGTATGCTAAGAATTTTGAATGAAATTTTGGACAGTATTTCTCTTTTATTCTCTCTACATGGGAGAACTAAGAAAAAATGCTATCAAAATTTCATTCGATCCTTGTTGCATATTGTTTGATTACTGTAATGAATCTATAGAATTAATGCAATTTTTGAATGGGATAGGACCTATCTTTACTTATTAGTTGATGATAGGATGCATTTATTGCATATCTGAAAATAATATTTAATGTGAGTTCCATACATGATATTTATTTTGATCTCTATTTATGATGTATTTTTTATTTATAATGCATTAATATAATATAAGTTCCACATATGATTTAATTACAATATCATCAATTTTTATAATGGATAAGGAGTGGATAAAGTTTAGTAGGCTCTTGTCAGAATATAAGACTGGACTTCAAATTTTTTTTGATTTTTTTATAAAAAAATTTGGAAATCATGAACTTATCCAATGTCCTTATAAAAAATGTATGGATGGACTGTGGCTACCTCGCCAAGATGTAAATGATCACATCACTATTTATGACTTTAAATTCGATTATGAAATTTGTTGGGATCAACATGGTGAGGGCAGGCCACAAGAAGGCAATCAACATGATGGAAGAGTGGAATAAATGATTCATGATATTTTTTTATTTATTGGCCATAATGATGGTGCATCTACATCCATGCCTGATCCTATGGTTGGT
This sequence comes from Cocos nucifera, assembly GCA_006176705.1. Classification (NCBI taxonomy): domain Eukaryota; kingdom Viridiplantae; phylum Streptophyta; class Magnoliopsida; order Arecales; family Arecaceae; genus Cocos; species Cocos nucifera. The sequence goes on from QRFJ01000873.1 coordinate 811,692, forward strand.
GGAATGACAAACATTGAGGATGTGAAGAAGATCTGCAAGTTAATGGAAGATGCTAATGTTTCATTATATCTCAGGTGTGAAAAGATGGCGAAGCTTGAGTTCTTAATCTGATTGTACCATGCAAAATGCTCTAATGGATTCAATAATAATGGAGTGAACTGCATACTAGAGCTTTTAAAAAACATTCTTTCGGACAATGCATAAATCCTGAAGAATAATTATGAGGCATCGAAGATTGTTGAACAGTTGGGCTTTACTTATACCAAGATACATGCATGTCCTAATGATTGCATGCTTTACTGAAAGAAAAATGCCAACCAGAATGAGTGCACGAGATGTGGTGTATCAAGATGGAAAGAAAATCACTATAATAAAATCTATTTTTGCTATATAATATTTTCATCATAAATAATCAATTTTCATCGCTAATAATTATTAGTGATGAAATTTTTTTTGCTAATATTTCATCACAAAAAATGGGATCGCAAATAATAATTAGCAACGAAAAGCAAATTTTAATTGCTAATAAAATTTTTCTATGATGAATTATTATGTTGAAATTTTTTTTATTTATTAAATTATTTTTGATGAAAACTTTTGCAATGAAAAGCAAATTTTTTATCATAAATAATTTTTTTTGATGAATAATTTTTATCATAAATAAAAAATTATTTATGATGAAAATTTTTCATCAAAAATAAATTTATTTGTGATGAATTTTTCATCACAAATAAGTTATTATTTATGATGAAAATTTTTCATCATAAATAAAAACTTATTTATGATGGAAAATTTCATCATAAATAAATTTATTTTTGATGAAAAATTTCCATCATAAATAATAAAGTTATTTATGATGAAAGATTTTTATTATAAATAATTACATCATAAATTTTTTAAAAATAATTATAAATAAATATATTTTATATTTTTAATATTTATATTTATAATTTATAAAATAAAAATAAAAATTTTATAAATAAATTTTATCATTTCATCCATAATAAATTTAATCATTTCATTATATAAAAAGTTATTTCATTATAAAAAATATTATTTTGATAAATAAATACAACAGATCCAAAATAAAGATCAAAATAAGAAAAAATAGACTGCCTGCCATCAAGCATCGGCAATATCTAGAGAAGGAGAACGGGTCGAAGGAGGGGAGCGCTCAGAGGAGCTTGGACCGACCTGCTGTTGCCTCAACAGCTGCATCATGTGCTCCATCTACGCCATCCACTCCATCATCTGTGACTAGGATAGCTGATACTCATCGACACATGCAGTCAACTCAGCAGCCCATTGTCAATCCTTAGTAGCCTGTTTCTATATCTCTACTAGTCGAGCATCGCAGGCAGCATGGTTGCCAGCCCTGGATGAGCATGAAGATGTAGGTGCTCTAATCCCATGCCCTAACCTCCTAACATAACAGGATCTTGTACCAAATACTTAATCATAGATCTCGTCATCTATGGGTACGATCGAGCCCTCTAGGGTAGGCTGTGATCTAATCTCTATCATACGATCTTAAAAATTAAAGTTATAGTTATTCTAAGTTTGTACTGAAAATCAAAATACTAATGAAAAAAATTGTTGAAAAAACTTACATAAAGCTCTTGGCTCCCAACCGTTCAGTCCCCTGACCATCGCTGATGAGTCTGCTGGTAGATCTCGATTCTACCAGAAAGCTTGCTACTCTCTACATCTCTTTGCAATTTAAGAATAATTAATATATTTTTTTTAATAGTTAAAGAGTTAAAATATGATAAATAAAAATTACTTACCATCTGCTCCATATGGCAAGCGAATGGCCTCGAACTCCCATAATGTGAGACTATCTGTCTCATCCGATTCATGGCATTTTTAGCACATTAATCTTGCATAATTAATAGTAAAATTAGTTAGTAAGTAACTAAATTTAAAAATAAAAAATTTAATTATTAAGTTCTAAATAAAAAAGTTATTAGATATGCTGGATCTCCGTACGTGCGGCATATGACAGCCCAGTCCTCGATACTGATGCTGTCATATGGCCGTTGCTGCACTGCCTCCACCCCCTAGTCATGCACTACAGCATACCAGTGGTGATGAATGCGATACCGATACTTCTTGAAACATGAGCATAAATAATCATCTACAGCTCACCGCACGCGATCGTGCTCAAAATCAATAATCTCAAATATAGCCTACCAATAACAAATATTATAAGAATATAGTGTTAATTAAATATTTAAATAAATATTATTGTACCTGTAAGTGGCTATAAAAGATCTTCCTCTGAGGTCGTGTAATCTGATGCCAATCAAAGAGCATCATCGGGGCATAGCTATGGCAAATAATGTCTAGCTCAATCTGTCATGGCTCGCACCTTCCCCTAATAGGCCTAGTGTAGCTTGACGGAATCTCGATGCGGAGATGCTGCCCCTCATGCTCGCATCTCCAATGCTCAAGGGTGAGGTTCTTCGACAGACCTCATCCTCGCCTCACCACCGACAAAGAATGGCCTAAAAAAATAATGAATAAAATATTAGTATGATAGCCATCTATAAATCTAATAGCTAGGTAGATTAAAATCAAATTTTATTATGTAAAGAATATATTTGAAAATACCAATCGGGGCCGACTCACTCGAACCTATCTCACTCGGACTCACCTCTACAGAGCCCTCTCGCGACTCCGATAGTGCAGTAGTGGAAATGCAGGAAGGCTCAGGAGTAGGTTGGAAATTCGAACGTCGTCATCTCACTCCCGATGCCATACCTGCAATGCTTAAACTATGCATATAATTAACTTGACATATAAATAAATATAATAATGAATAATAATAGCAAAAAACACATAAATGCTAATGAATAGAACTATATTGCAAGAGAAGATTCAATAAAGGATACAGATCTACTTATCAATATCCGTATTCTCCTTGATTTCTAGATCTTCCTACAAATTATAATAATTGATTAATGTATCATCTTCTATCTCATCATTATTTATGAACCGATCCTCACCCTCCAAATCATCAAGATTAAATACAAAATCAACTTCAACTTCATTGAACGACAGATCAGCCCTATTCAAAGGAGCTGGCATAAGTTCTTCATCAACAAGGTGCTCGATCAATGTTGGTTCTTCCTCTTGAAAAGCTTGCTTTTCATGTAGATTTGAATTATCGTCCATCTCTAGTCGGATTGGTATGTCATATATGTCTCTAGATATTTTTTGCGACCCCAGCCCGCAACCCATGCGGCCCCCCACCACCTGCAACCGGCACCAACCCTCCGCACCCCACCATCCACCATTCGCGGCCACCGCACGAAAACATCCATGGCCCCTAACCCACGGTCCCATCACCACCACCCTATGGCCCTGCACCCCACGCGCCCTCCACCCCTTGTAGTTGGCACCCACCCTCCATGCCCCACCACCAGCCACTGGCCACCACCCACCACCGGTCACAGCACGTACGACACCTGCGACCCCTCAGCCCAAACGATCGAAAGAGAACAAAAAAAAATTATATACCATCAATGGTGCGCGGCAACAACAGCGGTAATGGCAGCAATAATGACGGCGATACCGGGAGAATAGGTCGTCAGTCGGTGGAAATGGAGGAGGGGGAGAGAGAGAAGATGAGGGGGTGGGCGAGAGTGGATTTCATGTGAACATAGTGGGAGGAGATATTTAAAGGGTTTTAGCGATGGAATTTTAGCGACAAAATTTCATCGCTAAAAGATTTATTAGTGATGAAAAAAATATTTCGTCGCTAATAATTCTTGCCAATTTTTTTTCAAAAAAATTTTCTCCAAAAAATATTAAAATATTGGATAAAATTATTTATGATGAAAAATTAAATTTCATCATAAATAATATTTATTAGTGATAAAAATTTTCATCAAAAATAATTTTTCATAAATAAATAATTCTAAAAATTTAAAAAAATTAAGAATATTTATGATGGAAAAATTTGCATCATAAATAAAAATTATTTGTGATGAAAAAATATATTCCATCATAAATAAAATTTATTTATGATGGATATTTCCATCATAAATACATTTTGGTAAATAAATAATTTTAAAGGATTAAAAAGATGAGAATATTTATAATGAAAAATAATTTTTTATCATAAATAAAAATTATTTATAATATAGAAATATATTTTTATTACAAATAACCTTTATTTGTGATGGAATATCCTTTTTCGTTGCAAATAATTTTCCATATATAAATAATTTAAATAATCACCAAATTTTTGGTGATGAAAATTTAAAAAACAAGGCAAAAATATGCTATGCATGGTGATGCGACGGGGTTGAGCAGTGCAAGCACGTCCACTATTAGCTAGCTCATAGGCAAATTAATTTTTTAAATTTTTTTTAAAAATTAGAATTTTTTTAAAAAAATTATTATTTTTTGAATATTACATAATTTTAAAAATTAAAGTACATCTTTATAATTTATTATTTAAGTAATTATCGTGTGAGTATCATCATAAAAGATCACCTCGATCTGATAGCTCTAGCTTTATAGATCGATAAAATTTGATTTCGACGGTCTCGAACGACCGCATGATGATCTGATAGATAAAAATCATCGATGGATCTAAAATTTTATAATGATGATCTTTATGATATTTGTAGTACACTATCAAAATTTTACTTGAATCAGATATAATTATCACCATCAATTTAGTATGAGATGATTTGGATCATTAAATGAAAAATGAGTGATGAAAAGGCCAAATGACATCCGATTAAGATGATTTTTTAGATCAATGATCTTTGCTACTACTTTGATCATTTATATGATGGAGATCATAAAATTCGAAACTGCACGTATATGAATGATCCAAAACTACATGTCTCTTAATATATATTCTTAAGGTCATTAAGTAATCATACTTGTATTTTTGTAAGATCTGCTTAACATGGATGGTTTATATACATGCAGTTTTAATTTTATGATCATCACCATATAAATGATAAAAGTAGTAGCAAAGATCATTTATCTAAAAAATCATCTTAATCGGACGTCGTTTGGCCTTTTAATCACTCATTTTTTATTTAATGATCTAAATCATCCCATACTAAATTAACTATGATAATTATATTCGATTGAAGTAAAATTTTGATAGTGTGCAATAAATATCATAGAGATCATTGTTATAAAATTTTGGATCCATCGGTGATTTCTATCTATCAGATCATCATACGATCATTCATGACCGTCGAAATCAAATTTTGTCGATCTATAAATCTAGAGCTACCAGATTGAGGTAATCATTTATGATGATACTTATATGATAATTACTTAAATAATGAATGATGAAGATAGACTTTAATTTTTAAAATTATATAATATTAAAAAATAGAATTTTTTTAAAAAAATACTTATTGGTGTAGTATTTGGTCGACGTCGGATTGAGCTAGAGCTGAGAAAGATGAGGTCGCCATCGAAAACTTGGAAAATAAAGTCCAATCTGAAGTCAGTGATGGTGGCACCGGCGAAATTCTTCGATGATCAAGTCAGCTCTTCTGGCCAACCAAAATAGAGTGCTCAGACGAAAGCTCGATAGAGTTTCGAAAAGGAGAAGAGAGCTTAGAGCTTCGAGAAAATGTATCTAAAGGGTCACTTTTTATAGACGGAGCTTGATTGATGGTGATAACTACGGCTGTCTGATAGTGGGCCGCTCGATGCCTGATGAGTTCGGTACGAAAGAAAAGGTGTCATCAAACTGATGGTGACAGCCATACCATCCTGTAGCATCATACCATTCGGTAGCATCGCCTGTGGCAGACTGATGGTGACCGTTTGTCAAGATTTAATAGCCGTAGCTCTAAGAAAGCAGGCATTGGTTGGTGGACTTCGACATATATTAATTTCAGAGGAGTTTGGACTTCTGAAGGGAATATGTCTGGTGGGGATTATTCAAAAATAATTCGCTGGAGGAATTCAAATGAGGGAGAAGTTCGGAAGGAGTTTGGCTCTTGAAGGAGTTCGGTCAAAGGGGAAGCTCGGAAGAAGTTTGGCTCTCATACACGTTCGGTTGGAGGAGTGTGGAGGGAGTTCGGCTCTTGTGAGAGTCCGACTGAAGGAGTACAGAGGGAGTTTGGCTCCCATAGGTGCCCGATTGGAGGAGCGTAGAGGGAGTTCGGCTCTCATGGGCGTTCGGTTGAAGGAGTGCGGAGGAAGTTCGGCTCTCATGGAAGTCTGACTGAAGGAGTACGGAGGGAGTTCGACTTTTAGGGTAGTCCAACTGGAGCTCGACCGTTGAGAAGTTTGATTGAAGCTTGGCCGCTGAGAAGTTCGGTCGGTTGGAGGGATTCGGCTAAGATTCGACCATTAGGAAGTTCGGAAGCGGCTCGACCACTGAGGAGTTCGGTCGGTTGAAAGAGTTCGACTAAGGCTCGTCCGCTGAAGTTCTTTCATGACTATTGGTTGCATTAGGCTGAGCATCAGACTAGACTTCGATAGGAGCAGGATTTATCCCCAATAATGGTCCCCCCCACTCTCGAGTTCAAAACTAGAAGGAAGGGAGTGCAGAAAAGGTGACTACCGAAGTCCTCTTCAGGGCTCTGCACCAGTTCAGATTGAAGCTGGTGGGAGATCTCGTCTCCAGCTGAGGTTGAAGAAGGTCTCATCTCCTATGGCCGAGGTCGAAGGTTGAGCTCTTTGGGGGAGATATCATCTTCAGCAATCGAGGTTAAAGGTTGAACTCCTCGAGGGAGATCTTATCTCCTGCAGTCAAGGTTGGCTCGGATGCTCGGAAGAGATCTTATCTCTGATCGAGGTTGACACTCTGGAGATATCTTATCTTCTGCAGTCGAGGTTGAAGGTTGGGAGAGATCTTATCTCCTATAGTCGAGGTTGGCCCGATCGCTCGAAAGAGATCTTATCTCTAGTTGAGGTTGACTCGGTCGCTCGGAAGAGATCTTATCTCTAGCCGAGGTTTAAAGCTTGGGGGAGATTTTATCTCCGCAGCCAAGGTTGGCCCGATCGCTTGGGAGAGATTCTTATCTCTAGTCAGAGGGACTCGATCGCTCGGAAGAGATCTTTTTCTAGCCGAGGTTGAAGCTCGGGGGAGATCTTATCTCCTGCAATCGAGGTTGAAGGTAAAGCTCGAGAAAGATCTATCCTCCTGCAGTTGAGGTGAAGCTCGGGAGAGATGTCGAGGTTGGCTCGTCCTCGGAAGAGATCTTATCTCCTGAGGTTGACTGGCGAAGAGATCTTATCTCTAGCCGGGTTTAAGCTCGGAGAGATCCTTATCTCTAAATCGGGTTTGCCCAGTCGCTCGGGAGAGATCTTATCTTTCGTTGACGTTGATGTTGAAGCTTGAGAGAGATTTTATCTCTAGTCGAGGTTGAAGGAGATCTTATCTCCTACAGCCGGGTGCCTGGTCGCTCGGAAGAGATCTCTCTAGCCGAGGTTAACTCGATCGCTCGAAGAGATCTTATCTCTAACCGAGGTTGAAGCTCGGGGCAGATCTTATCTCCTACAGTCAAGGTTGGCTCGAAAGAGATCTTATCTCCTGCAGCTGAGGTTGGCCCGATCTCTGGAGAGATCTTATCTCTAGCGAGGGTTGAAGCTCGAGGAAGATCTTATCTCCTATAGCGAGGTTGCCCGAACTCGAGAGAGATCATATCTCTAGCTGGGGTATGACTCGTCTCTCGAAGAGATCTTATCTCTAACCGAGGTTGAGCTCAGGGGAGATCTTATCTCTTGTAGCCGAGGTTGGCCGGTCGCTCAGGAGATCTTATCTCTAGTCGAGGTTGGCCCGATCGCTCAAAAGAGATCTTATCTCTAGCCGAGGTTGAAGCTCAGGAGAATCTTATCTCCTGTAGAGAGGTTGGATCACTCGAGAGAGATTTATCTCTAGCTGAGATTGACTCGGTCGCTCGGAGAGATCTTATCTCCAGTCAAAGTTTTGCTCGGGGAGATCTTATCTCTAGTTGAGGTTGACTCGGACGCTCGGAAGAGATCTTATCTCTAGCCGAGATTGACTCGATTTCTCTCAAGAGATCTTATCTCTGGCCAAGATTGAAGTTCGGAGGAGATCTTATCTCTTACAGCTGAGGTTAGCTCGGTCGCTCGGAAGAGATCTTATCTCTAGCCGAGGTTGACTCAGACGCTCGGAAGAGATCTTATCTCTAGTCGAGATTGACTCGATCACTTGGAATCGCTCGGGAGAGATCTTATCTCTAGCCATGGTTGACTTGGTCTCTTGGGAGAGATCTTATCTTTAGCCGAGGTTGAAGCTCGGAGGAGATTTTATCTCCTGCAGTCGAGGTTGAAGGACTTCGACTCGCTCATGTTAGGATGAGGTTCTTCCTCCTATTTCTAACACGGCCACTATTGACTGCTACTTCTTCCCTGTCATTACGTAGTTTTTGTACCAAGAAATAATATTATTGAAATGAAAGAATGTTATTAAAGGAAAGTTATTGGCAGCGCATCTCCTGGATTTTTTATGTTTCAGGGTCATAGGGAGCATTGTTTCCTCTGAGTTCCTTTCAGATAGTAAGTTTTGGGCCAGGACGATCCTCCTCTATCTTATGCTGGCCTTCTCAATTTGGAGTAAGCTTCTTCTTAGCTTTGAAGCTAGGGAAGATGATGGCTCATCGAAGTACCAAGCTCCTCCCAAACATGATGTCGATGATACAGGAGGTGGTCCGATCCTTTTTGTTGTTCCTCCGTCATTGGTGGTTCTAGACTATGGCAGCGCTCTTGACCGATCTTCTCCTACTTCTGGCTAGGCATCTGAGGAATCGAATCCAACCGACCTCTCCTTGATGAGCTTCCTCGAATTTCGTCTAGGAGCTGAAATGCACTCTTCAGTATCATGGTCGTGGTGACGATGGTAGATACAGTACTTTCTTTGATCACGCTTGTTTGGGGAGAGATCATAATTCTTCTTGGTCTTGGTAGCTTGATTCTTAATTTTCCATCAAGAACTTTGAGCTTTAAGGAGTGTTGAGAGGAGACGTAGTTGTAGAACCTTCCAGGGAGGAAGGACTTCTTTGCGCCCTTCTGTCGGAAGCTTCCTTTGATGAATGAGCTCGACTAGGAGTTCGGTCTCGCTTGCACTCGGGGGGAAGTCTGTGAGCATGGTCGAACTTCACCCAGTCCTTCATTGACAGTGGATCTACTACACTCACCCACCCACCGCTCTCCTACAGTTTCTTCATCCTTCAACTTGAAGGCTTCTTCCGTGCGGGCATATCTCTCATCCTGGGCTAGCAGGTCGGCAAAGTCTCTAGGATACTTCTTCTTCAGAAAAAATAGCAAATCGTTCTTTGGAAGGCCGCCCTTGAGTACGGCCATCGCAACAGACTGGTCCAGGTCTCGAACCTCCAATGTCGCAGTGTTAAACTAGATGACATAAGCCTGGATAGATTCTCCCTCCTTCTGCTTGACATTTATCAAAAAATCCGAATCTCGGTGCAGACGTCGACTGCTGATAAACTGAGCCATGAACTGATGGCTCATCTGATCAAAAGAAAAGATCATACCTGGCTTCAACGCCGAGTACCAATTTTTCACTGCTCCCTTTAAGGTAGATGGGAAGGCTCGGCACAATATGGTGTTTGGTGCACCATGGAGTAGCATCATGGTCCGAAAGGCCTCTAGATGATCAACTGGATCAGACGTTCCATTGTAGCTTTTAATTTAAGAGAACTCGAAGTTCGGTGGGATGGGCTCTTGCATAATTCGGGAGGAGAAAGGAGGATCGGTGCGGACGTCATCAAGGTGAGCCGAGGCGACGTGGCCGAGCTCCTCAATCCATCGATCCATCTCCCATAGTTTGTGATTGAGGATGTCATCTCGGTCACAGACCTTGGAGGGCTTCCAGCTACAGATGGGAAAGGTCTCCTCCAGAGGAGAACCATGATCTAAGCTTGGGTTCTCTGCTCTCTATTTTTCCTTCCCAACGGCGATGAGCATACCAACCCAAATGCTTTTCCTCGAGGATCGAATTTTTGAACATCTTGATGGCGGGCTTCCTTGGTGGAGTCACCGTCGGAGAGCTGTCGCGCATGGCCTGCACCATCTCGATGAGGCTCTGAATCCTGCTGGACATCAGTAGGTCAAACTTGCTCCATCGGATCTACCATGGCCATCGATGGAGGTGAAGATTGAAGTTACCGGAGCTAGAAGCAGGGGTGCAGATGGATCCAGCTCAAATCTGGGATCGGGCAAATGTGGTAGGCCATCGATCGCTGAGTATTCGAAGCTCTCTTTCGGAGGCATTTTCTCTGGGATTGAAAACTCTAGAGAGGATGGAGACGGAGGATCTTACTCGAGAGGAAAAAGAGAGGTCGGCAGGGTCAGCTGAGTACTCCTTTAAGAATAAGAATAATCTCAAGAATACAAGAGGCCCTTTCTCTAGCGCCAATTCTGTTGGTGTAGAACTTTGGTTGACACTCGGATCGAGCTGGAGCTAGAGGGAGGATGAGGTCATCCATCGGTGACCTTGCAAAATAAAGTTCCATCCAGTTTGGAGTCGATGGTGGTGGCTCCGGTGGGACCCTTCCGACGATCAAGTCAGCTCTTCTAGCCAATAGAAAATAGAATGCTTAGGAATGAGAAGCTCGAGCTTAGAGCTTTGGAAAGGAGAGAGGAGAGCCTAGAACTTTGAGAAAACATATCTAGAGGGCCACTTTTTATAGGCAAAGCTTTGATTGATGGTGACGACCATACCGTCTAGTGGCTAGCTGCTTAGACTGTATGGGGTTCGCTACGGAAAGAGAGGTCTGGTGACTGTAGTGGTGGTCATATCGAAAGAAAATGGACTGTCATCAGGCTTGTTATGGAGATAGCCATATCGTCAGATTCGGTAGTAGGCGGCCATATCATCCGATCATGGGCTAGCATCGGAGCTTATTTTGGCAGGGACTGATGCCACAAGCGATCGTTCGGCCATCGAGATTTAATAGCCATAGCTTCTGAGAAAGCAGGTGTTGGTTGGTGAAGACTTTGGCATGTATATCAATTCCAGAGGAGTTCGGACTTCCTGAAGGGAAATACGTCTAGGTGGGGATTATTCGAAGAGTAATCCATTGGAGGAATTCCGACTAAGAAAGAAGTTCGGAAGGAGTTCGACTCCTGAAGAAATTCGGTCGAAGGAGAAGCTCGAAAGGAGTTCGACTTCCCATAGGCATCTGGCTAGGAGAAGTGTGGAGGGAGTTCGGCTCTCGTGGAAGTTCGACTGAAGGAGTACGAAAGAAGTTCGATCCCATAGGGCCCGATTGGAGGAGCGTAGAGGGAGTTCGACTCTCGAGGCTCCGACTGGAGGTGTGGAGGAAGTTCGATCTCATGAGAGTCTGATTGAGGAGTTGGAGGGAGTTCCATTCTCGTGGAAGTCCGACTGAAGCTCGACTGCTGAAAAGTTCGACTAGAGCTCGATCGCTGAGAAGTTCGATCGATTGGAGGGATTCGACTAAGACTCGACCGTTACAAAGTTTGGAAGGGATTTATGATAGATTATTTGCGATGAAAATTTTTCATCATAAATAATTGATTATTTACGATGCAACATTATTTCACATCATAAATAACTGATTATTTATAATAAAAAAATTTTTATTACAAATAATCCATCCTTTTTATTTTTTTAATATTTTATTTATGATAGATTATTTATGAACAATAATTTTCATCATAAATAATCGATTATTTATGATGAAAAATTATTTTGCATCATAAATAATTGATTATTTATGATGAAAATATTTTATTGTAAATAATCCAATCTTTTTATTTTTTAATATTTTATTTATGATAGATTATTTATGATGAAAAATTTTTATTATAAATAATTGATTATTTATGATGCAACATTAGTTTTCATCATAAATAACTAATTATTTATGATGGAAATATTTCATCATAAATAATCCAATCTTTTTATTTTTTTTAATATTTTATTTATGATAGATTATTTATGATAAAAATTTTTATTATAAATAATCAATTATTTATGATGAAAATAATATTTCATCATAAACAATCAATTATTTATGATGAAATTAATTTTTCATCATAAATAATCGATTATTTATGATGAAAAATTTTTTCATCATAAATAGCTTTATTTGCAATAAAAAATTTTTGTCGTAAATAATTTCATCGCAAAAGATGGAATTTTTTGTAGTGATCACGAGATGCTTCATGGAGTCAAAAAAGCTGAGAGAAAATATCTTCTCCAACTTGCATTTGATCTCTATACTGTTAACCTTAAGACTGGATATATGGTAAGTGGATAGTTTAGTAGCATAAATATCTCTGAAGAGAAGGCTCGGCTCCATCAAAGAACTCCATATAGAGTTGGAAAGGAGATAACGCCAAGCCAATGGGAGTAATCGTTGTTTGAATACATGGCAGTCATGGCTCTTTAGCCCATAGAATCTGCAATCTTTGACATTAACGCACCAAGCTAGATTACTTGCATAACCATCTAAAAATTTAAGACTTTTATACTATTCACAAACGTCCTTCAACTGCTCTCTAGTAAAGGTATAAGATGCTTTTGGCTTCAAAAACTTTTTAGGTGACATCTTAATCAGCTCTAATAGAGGATGCTTGTATATATTCTTCATATCTACTCGAGCTTTGAGATTGTCCTTCGTCTTGTCCTTAATATCCATAACAGTATAGAAAATATTATCAAATATATTTTTCTCAATATGCATGACGTCAAGGTTATGATGGATCAAATTTATGGACTAGTATGGCAATTCCCAAAAGATGTTTTGCTTCACCCAGTTATGAGTTCTACCAAATTCCTGAGGCTTCTGCTTGTCAAATTCAATACCAAATGGGACTTCATCCAATTGGGATATCCTCTAAAACACTTCCATACTATTGAGTCGCTGGGGTGCATGGTCCTTTTCTATTTTACTCCTAAAATTGTCCCGCTGCTTTCGAAATGAATGATGCTCAAAAAGAAATTGATAATGACAATCAAACCAGCAGAGCTTATGACCATGCTCAAGCTAAAATAATTTTATATTTTCATATAATAGGGATATACTAGCTTTTCATGAGTGCTCCATCCTGACAACATCTCATAAGCAGGAAAATCGCTAATGGTCCACATCAACGCAGCCTTCATTATAAAATTTTACTTCTTCGATGCATCAAAAGTATGAATGCCATCGGACCATAAGAATTTTAGCTCGTCAACAAAAGATCTTAGATATAAATCAATGCTTCTATCAAGATATCATGGTCTAGGAATGAGTAATGTAAGAAAGGCGTTATATTCTTTCATGCACATCCTAGGTGATAGATTGTATGGAATAATAAAGACTGGCCAATATAAATAAGGGGCTGCTGCATGACTGAATGGTGTAAAGCCATTAGTAGATAGACCCAATCGGATATTGCATGATTCTTGAGCAAATAAAAGATGGTAAGCATCAAATTGCTTTCATGCCTCATTGTCCAATGGATGACACATCATATCAAGATACTTGCATGGTCCTTCTTTGTGCTACCTCATTTGTTTGGTAGTACTCTTGGGCAAGTAGAGCCTCTAAAGTCTAAGAGTGAGAGGAAGGTATCGAAGAACCTTGTATGGTATGCTCTTCTGATTCCTACCCTCTTATCTTGGCTTAAATCGGCTTGCACCGCATACGCTGCATGAGCTTTTCTATTGGTCCTCTTTATAGAAAAGCATACAACCAATACAACATACATCTATTTTTTCATATCCCATGCCCAACCCTTTCATCCTTTTTTTCAAAGCATAGAAGCTCTCAACAAGCTTCTCATCCTTCAGTAGCATTTTCTTTATTATTGCTACCATCTTATCATAACAATTGACCATCATATTAATCTCGGCCTTCAAGTTCAACAACTCTAACACAGTCGATAGTATAGTGTGTTTCACATTCTAGCCATAGTGGTTTATCAGCATCTGATAGAAATTGCCACTATTAGCTTTTGGATCATCCTCCATATCTTAATTGAATTCAAGACCAGTCACATTCATAATCATATCCACCATTCTATCTATGTCCATGTCCTGCTTGGTTCTAACTCTTGCAACTTTCTCCCATATTTCTCCATGTAGGTACCAATGCTTATAGTTGGACATAAATCCATTCTTATACAAATGGACAATAATTGTATCTCTATCGAACATTTTTCTATTGCCATATCTATTACAAGGATAATGAGCTCGTCCTTGATGTAAGAGTGCCCCATTACCAAAAATAAAATTACGAAAGTACTCTACACCCACCCTATATTCAGCAGAAATCTTTCCATCGATTACTCGATGGTCCATCCAACTATGATCCATGATCGACTATCTAAGAATTCTACATGTACATAAATATAAGGTAATTGCAAAATACTATTTTATCATTCAAAATGACTTATATAGTAAATTTATACATCCTATCATCAACTAATAGGTAAAAATAGGTCCTATCTCATTCAAGAAATACATTAATTCTATTGATCCATTACAGTAATCAAATGATATGTGATAGGGATGCGATGTTGTCATTAAGACACCATGTTTATCAGTTTAATCTGACTTCTTAAAATTATTGAAAATACGTAGATAGCAGTGAGTCGGGTCGAATCCACAGGAAAGGCAGTGTTTTTAGATTTTGAAATCTTTGATTTTTTTTTTGAAAAAAAAAAAAAAGGATTTGAAGTCGAAAAATAGAATTAGCATGAAATCGGAAAAATTAAAAAATTAAAAAGTATGCAAAAATTTAAACTTGGTACTAAGATCTACTAGTTAGATCTTAGCATCTACTTGTAATAAAATAAAGAGCAATAATTAAAATATAGAAATTAAATTACAATAAATAAAAAACTAAAATTTAAAGTGCATAAAATAAAATTTTTGCATTAATTAAAAGTTTATAATTTAAATACATGAAATTAAAAAAAATAGAAAAAAAAATAAAAATAGCTAATATTGATCTTGGATCAGCGTCGGCATTGAGATGGTGTAGAAGTCAGCTCTTCTTCATAGGCATCCACTGCCTTAAAGCAGTCTCTAATCCAAGCATGGTTCTAATCTTTACCAAACTTCTTTCCATGACCGAAGATGCTTTATTTTGATGGTCGGGGGTCTTTTTATAGGTGTTGGAGGGCTGGAGATCTTTGCTGTAGGCAATATGGGACTAATAAAAGATTTTGTAATTGGCATGGCAAAATACAAAAAAATCCTAGATGAAAATTGGAATTAAAAAAGCCTCCTGGATTGATTGATTTTGTTTAGTTCCTTGAATTAAATCGGCTATTCAAATCTAGAAATCCAACAGTCTAAAAATCATCAAAAATGGATGTGTAATAGCCTAGATCAGGTCGGATTAAATTCTGACCGTTGGATGGAGAGATTGATGGAGCAAATCTGGGCCGTTGGATCAATGCATTGAATGTCTTAATCACCACGGGAAGCTTTTTGGGCCATTGGATCTGATCTCTTGGAGCGCTGTCGACCGTCGGATCACGCCAGATCATCGATAGAATTTGGAAAATCAAATCAAAACTAGAAAATGACCTTGGCCACCATTGGATCTAGACCGCAATTAGCCACAGCCATCCGATCGGTGCAATTACTATTTCCATGTGGATTGCCGCGTAGACCGGCCACACCGCACACCGCATGCCAATCAGTGCTCTTGTCCTAGGTGAAAATTATCAAAATTGCCCTGTGATGCCGCGATAAATTTCTGTAGACCCTTTAAGTGGTCTTGGTCCACCACGTAGGCAACCTCTGATTCGGCCGGTGGCTTTGCTTGAGCTGGCGGTCCATGCCTGGATTCGTGGATCGACTGGGTGGCTTAAATGGCTGAGTCGGCTTTGATGGCTTGGCTTGGCTTTGCAACTTGGCTTGGCTTATGAACCGACTGAGCCATTTTTTTTATTTAATTTTTAATTTTTTTATCTTTAAAAAATTATATCTAGTCTATTTTAGCTTCAATTTGCTTCAAACTTATTCATTATGATCAAAAAATTAAGCTCTTTTTATTGATAATAATATTTTATTTTTTATTTTTATTTTTTTTAATTAATTTTTTAATTAATTAAAAATATTAATTTCTTAAAAATATATATAAATTGATCATTAATTCTTAAAAATTAATTAATAAATTAATATTTTTATTGATAAATTTATGATACTTAGCACACCTTCCTAACTTAAGCTTTGCTCATCCTCGAGTAAAGAAAGAATTTAGTTTTAGATATCTTTTAATTTTAGAGTTTCAAATTTTACCTAAGCAATTTTCAAAATGGCCATTAATATTTAGTAGAGCATAAGTGAGGTATATCATTGGAGTATTAGTACTTACCAATATAAAAATTAAATAAAAAATTTTAAATTTTTTTGAATTTTTTCTAAATTATTCCTCTCTTTATCTCTAAATTATCTAAACTTTCATTTGGGCAAGTGTATTATTATTTCTGTCCTTCATTTATTAAATTTTTTATTTCACATTGCCCACTTTTTGATGCGAATATCATTGCTTTCTTAGGCAATGGGATTCAGTTACTCGATGAAAAATCAATGCATTTTTTTTCTTCTTAGAGCGATTGACACAAGTTTTTTTTTTTTAACGTTGTACCACTATTGAGTGCCTTAATCTTTTAAGCTTTCTATTTGATTCATATAGCGAGTCTTAGGCCAATGACTCTCAAACTAGTTAACTTTAGAGCACTAGGTATAAAATATTCCTCGGACTTACTAGCTCGAATCAAATAGGCTACGAGTTAAGACTAGCTTTACAATGAGCTTCTTCTTCCTTCCCATCTTTTGACGTAAAATTCAATACTTGCTTAGGCAAAGAGGCTAGGTTACTTAGTAAAAAATGCTTAAAAATTATTTTATTTAAAATTATTATTATTATTATTATTTTATGAAGAAATGTATAGTTATCTTACATAAGTCCATAAAAAGTAGACTCTTTTTTGATGCTGGTAGAAAAATTAGAATTGCTCAAAGAAAAAAAATTTATATTCTACACTTAACTCTTTATTAGATTTTTTTAATACTTGATCCCTCAATATCTCATAAATACTCTGATCTGTGCATCAATTCTTTTTTAAAAATACTTAGTTGAACTCGATTCTTAAGCATAATTGGGTATCTAAATACTAAATACTAACTTCTTCTTGAGAACTTTAAAATTTATATATATATTTATTATTCTTTCTTTCAACTTAATCGATATTGTCCTTAATGGAGATGAAAAAATAAAGGATGTAATAAAGAACAAGAAAGAATTCACCTGACTCAATATATTTTTTATAGTCCAGCGTATGCCTTTGAAAATTTGGGCTCTCCCTCCAACTTTATTCAAAATATCCTAAAAAAGTTAAACTAAAAAGATAGATTAGATGCAAAAAAAATTAAATATTGGGTTATCTCTCAACAAGTGCTAAGTTTACCATCTTTAGCCAGACACAATGTAGTTTACTATCCCATATCAAATATTGGATTAACAAATTCCAATGATTTTGGATTGTCAATCTCAGGAAGATAGTTTATGACCCCTTTATTGATATATTCATTTTGAATTATGGGAATATAGTTTGTGACCCCATTCTTAGTCCCATGTTTATCAAGAATTTTTTTATTTATTTTTTCTAGAATGCTCATAAATTGAGTTTTTAGGTTAGGAGTTGAGTTTAATGTAATTGGTACAGAAAGGGTGTCTAAAGATGGCTTTAATTATAGAAGTAAATTAATATGATCTTGTTTAAATGACTTTGTTGATAGTTCATTTTATGTCTCTTGATTTTTATGAGAAGAACCGGCTTTTAGGGTTGAAGGGAATAGGATTTCAAGTTTATAGTTCTCAAATAACTCATCTGTTCTCTTTTTTTCTTTGTCTATCTTACTCATATTGGAACTAGCATCAGTACCAGTTCTACGCTCAGATTCTTTTATGTGGTTAGTCTCAATACTAATCTCTTCTTCTAAATTTTTATTTTGGCTAGCATCAGTACTAGCCTCTCTCAGTTGGTCTTAGTATGGATCCATAAGAATTCTATAATTTTTAAGTTCAGAAATTACTTTAGCATTCTCAAATTGAGGATTATTAGGTGGAACATTAGATTGATAATTTAGTCCAGATGATTGATGGATAATAGGTGGATTATTTATGAGAATCAGTTGGCTCGACAGTTGACCTAGTTCTCTCCTCATGTTAGACTCTGCTAATTATCCTATTTGAGCTTCTAGCCTGGCGATAGATTTATGTTAAGTTAAGATCGATTGTTGTTGATTCAAAATTAATTATTGAAGTTGATTAAATCTATCGTCAGCTAGATTGGTCTGTTGAGGAGGTGGGTATGATGATTATAATATGATGGCTGATTATAATGAATAATGGCTGAAAAAATTATAGAGTAGGTTTGACCCTTATTATAGGTATAAGTTTGTTAGTAGGTCTGAGCTTGAGTCTGTTAGGGTATCCAAGAAAAATTAAAGTGGTTTCTCCAATTTGGGTTATATAAATTTGAGAAAGGATCATTAATCGGCTTGAAGTAATCTTAAGCGGCTTGAACTTATTCTTGGATGAAGGATGGGAAAATATGCAGCCATAAGACATTCACTCATACTATAGGTTGGGCTAGCACAAATAGAATAAATCTCCTGATAATTGAAAGGTGGTATGTATTGTGCAGGAGATTGTTGGCCTAGGTTTAGAAATTGATCTAATTTTTGAGCAAGAAGGTCGATTTTATCTAATTTTTGAATAATTAGATTCATATTAGCCATTATAAGGTATTTTAATGTGGATGCAATCAACCATTCAAATTAAGATTCAACTAAATCAGAAAAAGCGATTTCCTACCATTTGCATGTATTAGAAAAGGAGAATAAAATTAGTAAGAGTATCCACTAAACAGATGTTATAAGGTTTTTCAAAAAATGGGAATTTACTTGATCTCATAGTTTTATATTAAATTAAGTTGGATTATAGATGGATTAATTATTATTTTATTTTCAATCATTTGATTAAAATTAGCCATTTTTTATAGTTGATTCAATTAGATCAAGTAAAGCGATTTTCTATTGTATATTAGTGCAATCCTAGCGTATGGTTCAAAATTTTTTAGATTTTTTAATTATTTTATTATTTTATTATTTTTTAGTTTTTTTATAATTTTTAAATTTTTATATTATTATTTTATTTTTTAAATTTTTTAAATTTTTAAGAATTATTTATTATTTATTATTTTTTATTATCATATTTTAATATTTTTTAAAAAATTAATATTTTTTTAATAATTTTATTATTTTATTTATTTTTATTTATTTTTTTATAATTTTAATTTTTTACTATTTTTAATTATTTTTATTATTTAATTATTAATTATTAATTTATTATTATTTTAATTTTTTTATTTTATTTTTTTTGAAAGAGAAGTAAGAGAAAATGAGAAGATTCTAAAGAAAAAAGAGTCCTTAAAGATGTCCTAAGAAATCCTAGAGCTAAGAAGAGAGAGGAATTAGGGTTTAATTAGGTTTAATGTTAGTTAGCAATCAAGTTAGGCAAACAATCCTGAACTAAAGGATATCCTAGATTTAGATAGCTCCTAACTGCCAAGGTCATCTTTAAGCCCTCCAAGTGTAGGATCAGCCAATTAACTAGTCAGATAAGTGTAAGGTCGATGGGAGTCCCCATGTTGCTTGCCTTAGATAACCAATTATGCTTGGCCAGGCAAGCTAATGGAATCAATTATAAACCACCTTTCTTCAGGCCCAATCATCCCTGAACTACTTTTTCTAGAACATTAGTCAAACTGAACTAATCCTAATCCGATCCAACTCTTAGGATTCCTTGTCCTAATGAGCTCGAGTTCCTAGGATCGATATCTAATTGATTTTAATTTTAAAGACTTAGGTCAATACATGATGCTGGTTGATTGTTTGTGGGCCAAGGAAAAGGTGAACAAATCCATATCTTATCTTGTTTAATTAGGTTGTTACGCCCTTAATTTGATTTAATATGAATATGCACAAAAAAAAATTTCAAATAAGGGGTTCTATTGCAATTTAAACTAGATACATGAATCTTAATGGAACTTGAAAGCTTACCTTGTCTCCAGCAATCATCAAAAAGAAAAAATAAAAATAAAATAAATAAATCTAATATGATGAATGCTCTAAGTAGTTAGGGTTTCTAATCTTATCATGAGGCTTTTAATTAGATTTAAGTGGGTATTTTTTTAAATTAATTTAAAAATAAAATAAATAATAAATAAATAAAAAAAAAGAGTACTAGGATTAGGATTGATCTCACCAAGCAAAACTTTTGAAAGTTCTTCCTCCTTGCCCTTCTTTAATTCTTTTTCTTCTATAAAATAATAAAAAAAATTAGCAAGCAATATTTATAAAAAAAAATTATTTATAATTTATTTATAGAAAAATCAAAGAGATCAAAAATTTAATGTCCATACCTTCCCAGGCAACGGCGCCAAAAACTTGATGCATTTGCCAGAATTATTTTTAATAAATCAAAGAAATCAAAATCAAAAATCAAAAATATTCTCCGACAACGGCATCAAAAACTTGATAGGGATGCGATGTTGTCGTTAAGACACCGTGTTTATCAGTTTAATCCGACTTCTTAAAATTATTGAAAATGCGTAGATAGCAGTGAGTCGGGTCGAATCCACAAGGAAGGTAGTATTTTTAGATTTGAAATCTTTGATTTTTTTTTGAAAAGAAAAAGAAAAGGATTTGAGTTTTTGGAATTAGGAGTGAAGTCGGAAGATTAAAAATTAAAAAATGCAGAAATTTAAACTTGGTACTAAGATCTACTAATTAGATCTTAGCATCTACTTGCAATAAAATAAAAAATAATAATTAAAGTATAAAAATTAAATTATAATAAAAATAAAAAGTAAGAAATTAAAATGCAAAAATAAAATTTTTATTAATTAAAATTTTAGAATTTAAATACATAGAATTTAAAAAATAAAAAAATAAAATAGCCTGATCTCTGATCTTGGATCGGCATTAGCAGAAAGATGGTGTAGAAGCTTGGCTCTTCTTCTCGGCATCCATTGCTTTGAAGCAGCCTTTAACCCATAGCCTGGCTTCGTCCTATACCAAAGCTTCACCTTGATCGGAGATGTTGATTTCTGGAGGCCTAAGATCCCTTTTATAGAGCTAGGAGGGCTGGATATTTTTTCTAAAGGCAATATGGGACTAATAGCCTTTGTAATCGTCAAAATATAAAGAAATTTGGATAAAATTTGAATCAAATCAGCTCTGATATGACTCTGGTGAATTTGGTGAAATCTGGCCATTCAATAGAAATCCAACGGTCCAAAAATCATCAAAATTGGATGCATATCAGCCCAGATCGAGTCGGATTAAATTCTGGCCGTCCGATCGTGCGTTGATGGAGAAAATCTGGCTGCAAATCATGAGTCGAGAGTCTTGATCACCGTCAGGAGCATTCTGGACCATTGGATCTTCATCTCTTGATTTTTTGACCATCGGATCACGCCAAATCACTGATAGAATTTGAATCAAGCCTGGAAATCACCACCGTCGTCCAATCTTGACCGCAATCAATCGTAGCCATCCGATCGCGCAATTACTGTTCCCATGGATCGTGTAGACTGACGCACCACACACCGCAGCCAATCAGCACTCTTGTCACTAGGTGAAAAGACCAAAATACCCTGTGAGCCGCGATAAATTTCTGTGGACCCTTTAAGGGTCTAAGTCCGCCACGTGGCAATCTCTGATTCGTCGGTTTCTGCTGAGCTGGCGGTCCACGCCTGGATCATGGACCGACTGATGGCTTAAATGGCTGAGTTGGCTTTGATGGCTTGGCTTGGCTTGGTGGCTCGGCTTACGAAGCCGGCTGAGCCATTTTCTTTTTTTATTTAATTTTTATTTATTTATATCTTTAAAAATCCATATCTTTTTTGTTTTAACTCTATTTTACTTAAAATTTATTTCATTATGATCAAAAAAATGAACTCTTTCCACTGATAATAAAATTTTATTTTTTAATTTTTATTATTTTTTAATTAATTTTTTAATTAATAAAATTATGAATTTTTCAAAAATTATATATAAATTGATTAATAATTCTTAAAAATTAATATAAATTAATTGATAAATTAATATTTTTATTGATGAATTAATGATGCTTATCAATATGCAACAAGAATCGAAAAAATTTTGACAGCATTTCTCCTTAGTTCTTTCATGTAGGAAGAACAAATGAAAAAATCTATCTAAAATTTCTTTCGAACCCTCAGCATACCATTTGATTACTATAATGACCTATAGAATTACTTGCATTTTTCAAACCATCCATAGTGGACAATCAATAATTGATCAATGTACATAATTCTTTTGCCCGTACAAAAATAAATAAATGTGCAGATATCTTAAAATATGTACATCAATCAACTGATGGGTCTATCATTCCATGCAATATAAATTTTATTCAAATTAATATATAATTAATGATGTCTAGAATGCGAGAGCGAAATGCCTTTGACACCAGCTATGAACCGAGCTCTGAGCACGTAGGGCATACCCTGGCCTCATGTTTGCAATATTACCGGACATCTTCTCTTGATTCAATCATTCTATATGCCAAGATCCAAATTCCATACATCAAATTAATTAATTAATTAGTAACGGCACTAGCCGTCACTAATACTAGACAACATTAGCCAATGTTAATGCCATAGCTACTGCTGCTACTTCAGTGGGAGGGGGAGGGGGAGGAGGAGGGAGGGAGGGACTTATAGTGGGAGGAAAGGGGCTGCAAGGGACTGCAATATCGGGCCTACAGAGTGGGGTCGGCGAGGTAGGGGCGTGCGGTCAGATCGATCGAGATGGGGCCATGGGGAGGCCGATGGGATAGGGCAGCAGGCTTCAGGGCTGCAGACTAGGAGGCGCTGGTGGGGTGGAGGCGACCGCGGGGGGGGCATGGCTGGGGTGGCAGGCTCGAGGCTGTGGTGTTGGAGGCACTGGCGGAGTGGGGCTGGCCATGGGAGAGGCAGGACAATGGTGGTGGGCTCGGGGCCAGAGCATTGGAGGCATCAGTGGGGTGGGGGCAGCCATGGGAGAGGAAGGGCCAGGGTGGCAGGCCCAGCACCATGGTGTTGGAGAAGCCGACAGGGTGGGGACAACTATGGAAGAGGCAGAGCTGGGGAGGTTGTCTCGAGGCTGCACTGTAGGAGGCACCGATGGGTTTGGGGGTGACCACAAGAGAGGCGGGGTTGGGGTGATTGGCTTGGGGCTGTGGAGCAGGAATGCTAACCTCCTCACTTGCACGCACAAAAATTCTCATAATTTATTAACGTGAATACCATGGGAAAGACGCGTGGAAAGAGATAAGGGTCGGAGGTTGAACTTGTTTCAACCTCCCAACCAACATCAAATTCAAAAACCTTCTTAGCCCTATCCAATGCCCATACCAGAGTATTTGATGCACAGAAGGACTCTCCTTCTGTGTGTCCACTTTAAGAATGCACAAAAAATTGCATGAAGTAAAATCAAAGTGGGCGTGGGTAAAGGATAAGAACGAGAGGGAGTTGAGAAGTTTCAACTTCTATATTAAATTCAAAATTCAAATTATTTTGACCAGTCCAACCATTGGACCAGGTCAAAGGCAGAAGAGATAAGGGACGTAGAAGGTATCTGGGTGTGAGGAAAAATTCACGTAAAATAAAGAGGGGCGTGGGTCAAAGGTTGGTCAAATATTGTAGGCGCAAGAAGTTGAAAGTTCAAACCTCCTTTGACTTTTCAAAATTAGTTTCAACTAAACCAATTATTCCAGACCCAATAAGACCAGATCAAATTTAACTAAATTAGGCTCAACCCAACTTATTAAATTTTTAACTAAATTAGAAATTAATTTGATCCAGCCTCTGATTAAATCAGGGTCAAATCTCCCATAGCGATTAGGTCAACTCACGACCTGATCGGATCAAATCCAATCGAATCCAATTCGATCAAACTTGATCAAATCTCCATCGCTCAATCAAATTAAGTTAATCAACAATCAAATTATTAATTAATTTTTTAATAAATATAGAGTTCCAATTGGATGGATATTTGGGCAATAGAGTCCATCAACATGAAACTCCTGAAGAGTCCCAAACCAGTGGGACTCTTAAACCCAGTTTCCCAAATGAATCAAACTCATGATCATAGAGTTTCAAACCAGTGAAACTCTTGATCGGAGAGTCCTAGATGAGTAGGACTCAAAGTTTCAGTCTAGTGGGACTCTTGATCACAGAGTTCAAATCTAGTGGGACTCTTGACCACAGTGTCTTAGGTCATCAAGACTCATGATCAGCCATCAAATCAGGTAGGAACTCCTTATGTGTGTGACCCCATAGGTTCGAATCCTAAGCCGATAGCATAAAAACTATTTTTTTATACCAACCGATGTGACCATCTAGCAATGGTACACGATGTTCGGATAGATCAAAAAGTCGCAATGCAATAATGACGAACTTATAGAATATGGTTACCGTATAATTTATCCCCTTGACCTCGATATTCAAAGGATGATTTAGGATTTACTATCAATCCTAAAATTCATCCATAATGTATTTCAAAATTTAGCATCCATCATATGGACTACCCCGATCGAGGATTTGCTAAATTAAAATATAGCGATGCACTTGCTCCAACACTTGGAGGGGTCAATCCCATCTTGACTCACACATCGATAAGTCAGTTTCTTGACTACACCCAGTAGCCTTCCATCATTAAATTAAAAATTTAGGTAGTCCGGTATCTAAGTACAGTAAGTTACTTGCAAGTCATCATGGTGGTCTCAGATCTAAGGGACACTTATATCCATATCCTTCGGAGCTAATCTTGATAGAAGAAAAGCTCCAAAGTTGATCACATTCAATGCAGATGTACCCATACATCTCACTTGCATGCCATACCAGTGTCTCAACATTCCTTAGTTATGAGGATAACCAACTTATATGGCACATAATGATCTTTACTCGATAAACATTGTCATTCTAAGTAACAACATATCTTTTAGTCGTGAACAATTTAAGGATTAAACGATAAATTCTCCTTTATCGAATCTAGATAGTCCTAAGGACTTCATCACAACATAGGAGTTTATTAGAAGATAATAGATTTTATGATGAAAAATGTCAAAATAACTTTTATTAATTTATGATTCATATACAATTAAAAATGTATAGCCCAACCATCAACAGGCTGACGATTGACTTTGGGACATATTTTCAACACTTATAGTAGGAGAAAAGGGGCTGTAAGGGACTGCAATATCGGGCCTACAGAGTGGGGTCGGCGAGGTAGGGGCGTGCGGTCAGATCGACTGAGACAAGGCCATAGGGAGGCCGGTGGGATAGGGCAGCAGGCTCCAAGGCTGCAGACTAGGAGGCACTGGTGGGGTGGGGGCAACCGTAGAAGGGGCAGGGCTAGGGTGGCAGGCTCGAGGCTGTGGTGTTGGAGGCACTGGCGGAGTGGGGCCAGCCATGGGAGAGGCAGGACAATAGTGGTGGGCTCAGGGCCAGAGCATTGGAGGCATTGACGGGGGGTGGGGGTAGCCATAGGAGAGGAAGGGTCGAGGTGGCAGGCCCAGTACCATGACGTTGGAGAAGCCGACAGGGTGGGGACAGCTGCAGAAGAGGCAGAAATAGGGAGGTTGGCTCAGGACCACACCGTAGGAGGCACCGGTAGGCTTGGGGGTGACCATAGGAGAGGTGGGGTTGGGGTGGTTGGCTTGGGGCCGTGGAGCAGGAGATGTTGATGGGGTCAAGGTAGCCGCAAGCGAGGTGAGGATGGGGCTGTGGGGTCGGGGCAGCCTCGAGAGAGGCAAGGTCGGCGCGGTAGGGTCTGGGCGGTCGCGAAGGAGCGCTGGTGGCTTCAGGTCATCGAAAAGGCACTAGCAGGGTTGGGTCGCTGGGAAGAAGGACACGCAGGGAGCACGGAAGGTCGGGAAGGACGTGCAGGGAGCGAAGTAGGCATGGATGATAAAATTTCGAGCAAAATTTCTTTTCCATGGATGGGGTGGGGAAGTTTATAGGAGACTATTATCGATGACAAAAATACCGTCGATAATATGATCACCAAAACCATAGTTTCTATGCCAGTGTTATCAGCGACGGTATGCACCATCGCTAATAAGAAAATGTCGTCGCTACTAATGTTAATTTTTTTTAAAATATTAAATTTTAGAGAAAATTTTTTGAAAAATTTTAGTAATACTAATAGTAACCGTGCCATCGATAATACTGTCGAAAAAAATAATTACCAATGGTAATTTATCGCTAATAATATTAAATTTTTAAAAATATTTATATTTAATCTTAAAATATATTTTTCTCAAAATTATTAGCGATGGCTAGAACTCGATCGCAAAAGCCATCACTAATAATCATATTTTTTTTTAAATCATTATATTTTATGTTTTTCTCCTTGTAAGTCATAATTTGGGTGGCTAAAAATCAATATTGGATAATTATAAATTTTTGAGCTTAATTAATTTATGGATCGAGTTCTAATTGATTTAAAATTAATTTAATTTAATTAAGCTTAAGTTAATTTAAGGCTAATTAGATTTTAATATTCTAAATAAGTCTTGGATTCAAAGTTTAATTGAATTAGGTTTGACAGAATTTCAAATCAGATTCGAATTTGATTCGAATAGAACCTAAATTGAAGATTATTTTCTTCTAATTGATTTAAATCAAATCAAATTTAATTAGGCTTGACTTAATTTTAGGATAATTTGATTTAAAATCTAATTAGGACTTGAATTCAAAGTCTAATTGAAATAGATTAGATAGGATTTCAAATTGGATTCGAATATGATTTTAATTGGATTTGGATCGAACGTAAACTTGGATTTTGAAGTCTAATTGAATTAGGATTGATAAATTCTCTAACCGAATTCGAATTGAATTTAAATTAAACTCAAATTAAAAATTATTTTCTTTTAATTAATTTAAATTAGTTTTAATTTGATTAATCTTGACTTAATTTGAGCTCAGTTGGGTTTTATAACCCATGTAGGATTTAGATTCGAAGCCTAACTGAATTAGGTATAACAGAATTTCAAATTGGATTCAAATCGGATTTAAATTGAATTCGAATGTAATCATGGATCAAGTTCTAATTAATTTAAATCAACTTAAATTTAATTAGTCTTGACTTAATTTGAAGATAATTAAATTTTACTATCTAAGTAGGACTTGAATTAAAAGTTTAATTAAATTAAGATTGACAAGATTTTGAATTGGATTCGAATCGGATTTGAATTGAATTTAAATTGAATCTAAATTAAAAATTATTTTTTTAATTATTTAATTTAGCTTAAATTTAATTAGGCTTGACTTAATTTAAAGGTAATTAAGTTTTACTATCCAAGTAGGACTTGAATTAATAGTCTAATTAAATTTGGATTGATAGGATTTTAAATTAGATTCGAATTAAACTCAAATTAAAAATTATTTTTTTAATTAATTTAAATCAAATTTAACTTAATTAATTTTAATCTAATTTAAAATTAATTAAATTTTATAATCTAAGTAGGATTTGGATTTAAAGCCTAACTTAATTAGATTTGGCAGAATTTTTAAATCGGATTCGAATCGGGTTTGGATTGCATTTAAATTGTGACCTAGATTATTAGCGATGATCCATATCCCATCGCTAATTCCATCACTAATTCTATTAGCGATAGCACTTCCATCACTAATAAAATTTTAAAATAATCTTTTCTTTTGAATTCATTTTTTTAAAAAAACTTATTAGCGACGGTGAGTTCTTAATCGCTAATATATATTTTATGTTTAAATAGGATAAAAATATTTAAAAATTTAAAATAATTTTAGCGGTGGCTTTTACCATCGCTAAAAGTTAAACTATCCATCGGTAATAGTTTGTTATTAGTGATGGTTGATGCTTTGTCTCTAATAATCAAAATATTTCATCGCTAATAATTTTTTAATTTTTATGTATTCTAAAAAAAATTATATTTTTAGAGATAGTTGTAGCCAGTGCTAATATTTATTTTGCCATCACTAATATTATTATCAATGGCAAATTTTTTAGTCGGTATTGCAGTGGCAAAAAATCCTTATTAGCGATGGACTTTTTTGTCATCGCAATACCATTGCTAATATTCAAATTCTTGCAGTGAAATAATCATGTATATTGCTTTCTCCACTTATAAAAATAATTAGTGTGCTAAAGATAGCTGTCATGTTATCATTGTACATACTTTCTACATCCATGACATATGTAATTCAATTTAATTATAGATAATAAAATATAGTTAATATAAGTGGCATTCAAATGAATAGCTCAATTTTACTAATGCATATCAAACTAAGAGTGTATTTCAGAAGTGCTCTAAAATAAGAGATATAACTAGGCATCTAATGCTAAAAGTTAATTATTTATCATTCACATAAATATAAGCATTCAACATCTTTTAATTAGTAAGTCTCAAGTTCCAACTTGCCTGATAACATTTAATTTTGATACCGATAAAAACTTATTTACTTTCTTTTCAAGAATATTATTTTTTAAATAAATATTTTTTATTCAATTAATGCTTGAATAATATTATTAGATATGATTATTTTCATACACTACAAGAAAATTGAATATTAGCGATAGTATTAGCAACGACAAAAATCTTCATTGCTAATAATGCTTTTTGCCACTGCAATACTGACCAAAAGAAAAGCCGTCGCTAATAATATTAGCGATGGCAAAAAAATTATTAACGTGATGTGCATTTTTATTTTTATCGCTAATAATCTAAATTTATCATCATTAATAATATTTTTATTTAAATATTTTAATAATAAAAATTTTGATCATAAATTTAGATTATTAGTGACAAAAATAGTGCTATCGCTACCAACTATTAGTGATAACATTATTATTATTAGTGATGACAGATGCCACCACTAAAATTATTTAAAATTTTTAAATTTTTTATAATATTTAAATATAAAATAAAAATTAATGATGATATTTTTAAATATTAGAGACGAAAATCCATCATCGCTAATAAATTTTTTAAAAAAATTATTTAAAATATTATTGGTGATGAGATTTAGCAATGGCGTATTTACCGATCACTAATAATCCTCAATTACTTCAACCTCAGTTCAAATCCCAATTCGAAGTCCAATTCAAGTCCAATTCAAAATTCTATCAAACTAAATTTAGTTAAGCTTTGAATCTAAGTCCTATTTAGATTATAAAATTTAATTAACCTTAAATTAAATCAAGATTTATTAAATTAAATCTTATTTAAATCAATTAAGAGAAATTTATATTTAATTTGGATTTAATTCGAATCCAATTCAAAATTCTATCAATTCTAATTTAATTAAACTTTTAATTCAAATCCTACTTGAACAGTAAAACTTAATTACTTTCAATTTAAGTCAAGCCTAATTAAATTTAAACTAATTTAAATAATTAAAAAAATAATTTTTAATTTAGATTTAATTTGAATTCAATTCGAACTCGATTCAAATTCAATTCAAAATTCTATCAAATATAATTTAATTAGGTTTCAAATCCAAATCCTACATGGATTATAAAATTTAATTGATCTCAAAATAAGTCAAGATTAATCAAATTAAAGTTAATTTAAATTAATTAAAAAAATAATTTTTAATTTAAATTTAATTCAAATCTAATTCAAAATTGATTCGAATCCAATTAGAAAATCCATCAATCCTAATTCAATTAGACTTTAAAATCCAAGTCCTAGATGGATAATAAAATCTAATTACTTTAATATTAAGTTAAGTCTAATTAAATTTAATTTAATTATAATCAATTAGAAGAAAATGAGCTTTAATTTAGGTTCAATCCAAATGCAATTGGAACTTGATTACAATCTAATTCGAAATTCTATCTAACTTAATTTAATTGAACTTTGAATCCAAGACCTAATTAGATTGTAAAATCCAATTACATTCAAATTAAGTCAAGTTTAATTAAATTTAATATAATTTAAATTAATTATAAGAAAATAATTTTTAATTTGAATTCGATTCAAATCCAATTCAAATCCGATTCAAATGTAATTCAAATCTAATTCGAATCCAATTCAAAATCATGTCAAGCTTAATTCAATTAGACTTTGAATCTAAGTTTTACCTGAAATATTAAAATCTAATTAGTCTCAAATAATATCAAGCCTAATTAAATTAAATTAAATTTAAATTAATTAGGACTTGATCCATAGACTAATTAAGTTTAAAAATTTAACAAAATCAAATATTAATTTTTAACTATCCAAAAAATGACTTAGGAGAAAAAAATTAATGTAAAAAAATTATATTAATGATGGCTTTAGCGATAGTAAGAATACAATCACTAATAATTAATATAAAAATTATCATCACTAATAATCTTTCTGCCCTCATTTTCCTTACCTCACCACATGCCTTTTGTTTTTCCCCACGCCACCACCCACCGCCTCCTCATTTTTCTCCACCCCATCATCTACTGCATCCTTATTTTTCTACCACCTCCTGTCCTCTAGCTTTTTTATCCCCCACCGCCACCATCCTCTCACCTACCCTTCGGCCCCCCACCCACCCCTCTCTCCTTCGATCGGTGGCCTCCCCCTGGCTGCACCCAGCTCGTCTTTTCGAGCCTCCCCAAGCCCCCAACTATCTCCCCCCGGCTACACCCGGCCTGCCTCCCCAAGCCTCCGAATGCAAGCTCCCGTTCTCCCACTTTCCCAAAATCTTAGCTTACCACCTTCCTCTCCCTCGCCATTCGGTTCCCCACCATCTCCTCTCTCCCCCCCGATCGCCTCTTGCCTCCTACTCAAACCCCAGCCGCCTCCTGCCTCTCTGAACCCCCGACCCTTCGGTTCCCCCACCACCCCGTCTCTCTCCTCCGACCGATGACTTCCCTCCGATCGTCTCTTCCTAGCTGCACCAGGCTTGCCTCCCCGAACCCCTGGCCACCTCCCACCTCTACAAGCCCCCGAGCCCAAGATCCCAGCCTCTTGTCTTCCCGTAATGCCGACCCACCACCCTACTCTCCCTTGCCATTCAATTCCCCCACCACCCCCTCTCTCCCCCAACTGCCTCTTCCTGGCCACCTCTTGCCTCCTTCTCCGAACCTTCGTACCTTCGATTCACCTGCTATTCCCTCTCTCTCCCCTAATTGGCGGCTTTCCCTTCGGTCGTCTTCCCCGGCTGCACCTGGCTCACCACCCTCATCTCCCTCGCGGGTTCGGTTTCTCACGCCACCTCCTCTCTCCCCCTGGCTATCCCCCTCAGCCGCCTCCTGCCTTCTTCTCCAAACCTCTGACCGCCTCCGACCTTCCTAAATTTTTGACCCTTCGATTCACCCGCCACCCCCTCTCTCCTTTGACTGGTGGCTTCCACCCAACCATCTCCTTCCGACTGCACCCGACCCACCACCCTTCTCTCCCTTTGTGATTCAGTTCCCTGCCATCCCCTCTCCCCCTGTTGCCTGCCCCCTAGCTGCCTCCTGCCTCCTCGTAACCCTAGTCCTTCGATTCACCCACCACCCCCTCTCTCCTTCAGCCAGCGATTTTTCTCCGACTATCTCCTCCTAGCCTGTCTTTCCGAACCTCCAGCCACCTCCCGCCTTCCCGAGCCTCTGGGTGCAAGCTCCTAGCCTCCCCAAGCTCCCATTCGTGGCCACATCCCCATGCCTCAATCCTGTACGATAGCCTTCTTCTATTATGAATATTAGCAATGGTATTAGCGACAACTAATACCATCACTAAAAATAATTTTTTATTTAAATTATATTAATTAAGCATAATTAGATATTAAAAATTATTTAATTATGTATTAATTTATATAGAATTTGGGTTCTGATATGTAAAGCACTCAAATCGAGGAAAGGTTCGAGCTACAAACATGAGGTCAAGACGTGCCTTGCGTGCTTCGATCTCAACATGCAAAGCACTCAAACTAAGGAAGGCTCAGGCAGCATTGCAAACACTAGGTCGAGACGTGCCCTGCATGCTCCAGTCTCGACATGCAGAGCACTTGAACTGAGAAAAGATTTGGGCTACAAACATAAGGCCGAGACATATCCTATGCGCTTTGGTCTTGACATGCAAAGTGCTTGAGCCGAGGAAAGGTTCAGGCTATGTTGCAAACACGAGCCCAAGATGTGCCCTATGTGCTCCGATCTCGGCATGCAGAGTGCTCAAACTGAGAAAAAGTTTGGGTTGCAAACACAAGATTGAGACGTGCCCTGCGCGCTTCGATCTCGACATGCAAAGTGCTGAAACTAAGGAAAGGTTTGGACTGCATTGCAAATATGGGCCCGAGATGTGCCCTATGCGCTCTAATCTTGGCATGCAAAGTGCTCGAACCAAGGAAAGATTTAGGCTGCAAATAGGAGGTGTAGACATGCCCTACACGTTTCGGTCTCGACATGCAGAGTACTCAAATTGAGAAAAGATTCGAGCTGCATTGCAAACATAAGCCCGAGACGTAGATTTTTGTCAAACTACAAGCATTGGTACTTGTATGGGGATCGAGATGTGGGAGATAATTGCAAGGACTTCGAAGGCTCTACTTATCCAAGACCTTACTGATGTGCAAGACCTTAATGGTGATGGCTTGAGTACATGATTAACACATTTAGTGTTTGATCTAGTTATTGGTGGATATCTATGTAATAATCTTTTAGAT
The DNA here is from genome assembly GCA_006176705.1 of Cocos nucifera. Lineage (NCBI taxonomy): Eukaryota > Viridiplantae > Streptophyta > Magnoliopsida > Arecales > Arecaceae > Cocos > Cocos nucifera. Next base: position 844,377 of record QRFJ01000873.1, read on the forward strand.
GGCAACCACCATAGTCATGATGGACCGGGTTGCTATGGTTATAGTTATGCTTATCCTCTATAGGATTGCTATCCCCTAGAGGCTAAGCAAGGCTATAACTATAGCAACCCCTATAGTCCATCATGACTATGGCAGTCGCTATCTGAAAGATTATTACATGGGCTTCCACCAATAATCAGATCAAATCCACTAAATGTGCTAATCATATGCTTGAGCTTGTCACCATTAAGCTCTTGCACATCAGTAAATGTATTGGATAAGTAGAGTTTTTCGTCCGTGCATATTATCTCCCATGTCTTCCTATATAGGTACCAATACTTATAGTTTGGACTTGAAGATTGCCAGATGACTAGACTGTACGAGCACATGAATTTTATTTTTAAATTATTATTTTATTTTTAATAAAATTTATATTTCTACTTTACAGCTCGAGGAGATAGCTGAGAGCTCAGAGATAAAGGCTATGATGACTGCCTATGTGAGATGCGCCTAAATAGAGGTGATGCATTCTATTCTTATTGTTGTATAGTCAAGCTTAGATGATCTATTATATTACAGACAACCGCTTGTAGCCATCTCACTATACTTTAGTATAGAAGAACTTGTAAGTAGGGTAAGCTTGGATGGTCCGTTATATCATAAACAACCGCTTGTAGCCACCTCATGGTTAAAGGTGCAGAGAAACATGCAATGCCCTATTTTTCAATGGTAGATTTGAGTATTCTTCACATTTTTATATACTAAGATTATCGTGTATTGTTAGATGAGAATAAGACAATGCTTAAATTAGGAGATCAGCAGACCAACACATTATTATATATTATTAGATGAGAATTATTTTTCTACTAATACACTGTAAATGCTTACTAACAATCTTTATTATACGTGAGTTAAATTTTGTTCGTCTTATTATATTTTGATAGATATTTTGTTTGAACCAATTTTTTGATCATTTACTTGCTTTGATTTTTATTTTTATTTTTAGATATTATACATCATGTCTTCTAGAGGTCGGAGCCATTTTAGCCAAGGATAAAGCTCTGAAGGAGAGAGCGATCATGCGGCTAGCTCGCATGATTCTACACATCTCATACCGGATGATAGGGAGTCACCAGTGACTCCACAGTCACATGCAGCAGCTCGCTCACAAACATAGAATCATGATCGAGGATCCATTCGGCTTGTGGCATCTCTGACTCGGTCAGAGGATAGACAGCTCATCTACGTTCAAAGTTGCTCTTAAGTATTATAACTTTAATTAATATATTTCTAATTTAGCAATTCTAAAGTTAATATTTATTATTCAAAATCAATTTTGTAGCACGTTTAGAGAATCTAGAGGATCTCGTGTGATTACCAGCATCATCTAATGGTTGATGTTGGGGTCGATGAACGAGTTTTTTAGCTAGCCATTTGGAGCATGTAATGCAGTCAAGAAATATTTTTGGTAAGTCAAAACTAGTTTAATTTTTAAATTCTCGATATGTTGGTATTTTAATTACATATAAAAATATGCTTGCTTCTATCTTATAGGACTACTATCGATTCGAGACTCTCCAGGATGAGAAGGCTAGCCATCAGATCTTCGAGGAGGTGACCATACGACTAGTGGAGTAGCGAGGAGTACTTTGGTGGACGACAGAGGGCCTGATAGAATCGGGTGGTCCAACGGGATCTGATTAGGCATATGGGCAACTTGATCGACATCCACATTATGGTCGATAGATTGGTAAGAAATCAATATCAAAGCTCTTCACTAGAATTGTAAAAACTCTTACATGCATATTTTAATTAATTTAATTTTATTATTTACTTATGGTAGGCACGACGGCTAGGTCATCCACTAGATCAATTGCAGTTATGGTGGGCCACACACCAGTCTAGGAGGACTGATGACTATTTAGATTCTACATCGTGATAGATCGCGGTAAAAATTTTAAATTTTATTTACTAATTAAGTTATTATAGGATCTAATTTTTATATTACAACTAATATATTTCTTAACTTTGTAGATGTGTTATGCAACGTACGTTGCTAAGAGGTACGGTGATGACCCATCTTTTCAGCCCTCCTTGATCTTGAGGGATGGCTCAGCACCACCAGGGGGATGAGTAAGAGCCAAATCATAGGATTCGGCCACAGCTTCGATCCTCCATCATCTCAATATCCTTTGGCATCCTCATAGGCCTCAATATCCCAAACCTAGAATGATGAGCACATGAAGAAGGTCATGCAGAGGCTTATGAGCTAGCAACCTCATAGCTTCCTGGATGCCATCTACGACATGATCGTAGAGCTTCTTCGAGACCCACAACTACACGATCAACTAGGCTCATCATTCCAGCCAGCACATTAGATAATTATATTATTAAATTATTTTAATTATTTTAAGTTTTTATTTTTAGAAGCTTCGTATATTTAGATTTGAGTCTAGAAAGAAGATCTAGGGGCTAAAAATTTAATCTAATTATTCAATCGATAGGCCGAAGGTGTCTATAACTCCATATCATCGAATGAAATATGTAAAAATAATCTATTCAAAAATCAAAAAAGTATATGAAAAGATACACCTTCGTATTGAAAAATGCATCTCCATATCGAAACTTACTAATATTATTTTATTTTTTTCATTACAAGATGCTGGAACATCTAGCTCTCATCCACTAGCTATTTAAGAAAAGCAGGAGGAGGAGGTGGACGATGATGAGGATCGAATCTAATTTTTTTTATGTATTGTATTATTTTTTAAATTACTTATAAAAGAAATTATATAATTTTTATTTTTAATATAATATAATTAGTTTTAATTTTTTTATTATCATATTATCTTTAAATTTTAATTATAATAGGTATTAAAAACCATAATTCATTATGATTAATTAAAATAGATTTTAAAAATATTACTATTAATTTTTTAAAAAAATTATATTAATTATTTTCTTCGATATTTGCGATGGCATCTGTCATCATTAATAACTATTAGCGACGACATTACACACTAAAATATCAATACTAATATTTTTTAAATTATTTTTTTATTTAATTTAAAAATTAAATAAAATTAAAGATGGCATTAGTGATGAAATAATTGATTGCTAATAATAATTAGTGATGGCATTAGCAATGAAATAGCTATTGCTAATATTTTTTAAATTTTTTTTTAAAAGTTTATTTAAAAATTAATTATAAATAAATTTATTTTATCTCTAAAGCTGTCGCTAATTCTATTATTAGTGACTAATTTTTGCCATTACTAATGGATCCAATTAGTGACAAGAATTTTTTAGATTGGCTTTTATGACGGTATTAGCGATGGTATCATTATTAATGATGGTAGAAGGACTATTAGCGATGGTATTTCACCATCGCTAATAGTCTGAATTCTTATAGTGATAATAATAATTCTTATCCAAGGAATCAAAATTTTAAAATATAATCGTCTACTATCTGATTAAGCTATATGTGGGTTATCATAATTGAACAGTCCCTATATATATTTTCATATCATAATTTTTTTTAAATATTGCATATATATTTTATACACCTACTAAAATATTTAGAAGTAATAATAGTAAAAAAATATCTTGCTCTCAATTAGCATAACTCAGATATCCCAAATAATTCCAATGAGATGTTTGTGCCAGAGAGAAAAGAAGGAAGAGAGGGAGAGAAATAATGCTAGCGAGGGATTCTTACTGAAGAGAGAGCCAATGACCTATTTGCGATGAAGAGAAAGAGCCGACGACATATTTGCACTAAAGAGAGATTGTCGGCAATATATTTATGATGGAGAGAGCCAGTGACATGGTTGCACCGGAGAGAGAGAGCCGACCACATGATTGTGATGAAGAGAGAGAGCCATCAGGTATTTACGTCGAAGAGAGATGGAGAAAAAGTTTTTTCTATGCAGAAATGGAGGGAGAGAGAGAGAGAGAGAGACCACAGAGGGAGAAAGAAAGAAAGAATGAGTTTTACCAGAGAGAGGGAAGAGTTTCATTTCAAATGGAAAGGTAAACTCACTCTCTTCTTTCCTCCGATCTATATATATATATATATATATATATATATATATATATATATATATATATATATATATGCCTAATTTTTCTCTAAGAAAAGTTAGAATTATATATGCTCAATCACTGAGAAAGAGGTAAACATGCTTGTCGATAAAGGCCAAACAAAAAACCAATCAATGTGCATCTATTAATTTGACAAGTTATAAAAAAGTTAAACAAATGCAATTGCAATTACCAATTAATCTTCTTCCCATACTCTTAATGTACCAAATTCAATAGATGATTGATGAAAGGAATATGCCCTTAAGTCAATCAATTTTTAGGTTGTTCTTTTTCTTTCAAACTCATGTAATGATATTTTAAAATAAATAAAGATATTATTTCATCATATGCAGTATCTTATTATTTATTTAAGATTATGATGAACTCCATAAATTAAGACTATGATTTTAGGATTATGATGAGATCATACCAGTGAGATCTAAAATCTTTTAATCCTAATTTAAACATTCCTGATCGATGGAACATTGAGTTAGGGATCAATATTTTTGGTAAGACTAGCACATCTTTTGTATGCTCAATTGAGAGGATGATTGATCTCACAATCACTTGTGTATGACACTAATACAAAGATGTGGGTGCTCATTAAAGAATGAGCTCACTGAATTGATCCAAGTTGAGAATATCTAATGGAGTCTTATCTACATGTCAATAGATGGTTCTCATAGTGAAATTATGCATATAATCCTTTAACCTCAAACTACCATAGAATCTTATATATATGAATCCATATTTTGGTTCATACTCATTTATGACTCAGTCATGTACGGGATGATCTGGATATGGTAGATTATATATGAAGGTTGTGAGTAGGTTAACATGAAATCGATCACTTCGGGGTAAGAGGAAATAGCATCCTACCTGCTTCAAACAAATGATGATTTAGAAAGACTTTGATCAAAGCATGATGAAAATTAGAAATAATTTTTAATATTTTATTAAATAAATCATCATCATAAGATTGAAAGAGAAATGAATATGATATTGGGATTGACATATTTCCATACTCAGAGTCATATTCAGGATGCAGGGAGATAGAAGGATCTAGTTGCATGGTAATTTTCACTAAAGGATATTTTTGGTATTTTCATCAAAATTTTATATCTTTCGAAAAGTCACGATACATTGCTAGACATCAATCATGTCTTGTGGGTTTGATTAAATTAAAATTTTAATTTGATCATTAAATTAGAAAGTGTTCTTAATTAAGTCAAAATGGGTTGGCTAGTTTTGACCTAAATCGATTTAGTTGAGTTCTAACTTGATTAGGTCAAATCACACCCAGACCCACTACTGACTAGATGTGGAATCCAATGGGTCACACACAAAGAGAATTGATTAAGAATCTAATTAGATTCGACCATGTTTGCAAGATGAACATGGTAGCACATGTAGCAAACCCTAGCACCTAGATTCGAATTGGATTCAAATCTACTTCTGATTTGGGCTAATTAAGGTCTGATTTGAGCCAAATATGATTTGGTCTTGAATTGGATTAACCTAGACTGATTGGGCTTCAGTTAGGATTCCATATACCAAAATTTCATGTGCCAGAGAGTCTCTCTCTTATGCATGGGAAGTCTTTCATGCGCAAAGTATTTTTGGCACATGGGATTTAGTTGGCGCCTACCTTCTTTGACTTTTTTTCATTTGTTATGTCGCATAAATTTTTTAAATAGGTGTGGACATCAGATATGGGGCGCAGAAGAGTCCTTCTGTAGATGAAATACTCCGTTATTGTTTTGAGAAGGGACTCTTTATTGCGTAGGAATACTTGCCGCCCAAGACTCCTTGCCGCCCTCTTATCCTTGACGCCTCTTGGACCAAGTCAAAGTCCCTTGGGACTTTGACTATTCAAAATTCATCTCCACCCCTTCTTGCTGAATGGGCGTCCCATTTTAAAGCCATTGGATGGCCTTTTTATCTAATCTAATGGATGAAAATGATGGCACCAAGAATGAAAGCCCGCGACTCTTTAGAAATAACTTATGTAGAATTAGTCCGAGAGTCCTTCTGCTTTAAGGCACCTCTTGGACTAAGTCTACATGATGTTATTATCTGATGAGGCATGAGATTGGCTAAAGAAATATGAGATAATTTTTGAAAGGGTGCGAGAAAATGTGTTAGCACCCTTACGTACATTATAAATAAGGGTGCGCACCAAGAGTCCGATAGGAGTAAAAATTATCTTTCTTTCTTACAAGTATTTTCTATTGTCCAATTTTTTTTTCTTCTCTTCTCTTGTCCAGATCTTGTCCTTATAAGGATTAGAAGTCATCTTAAGACAAAAAGATTAGAAAAAAAAATTAAGAAGATAAGAAAAAAGAAAGAAAGGTAAGGAGAGGCAAGGAAGCTGACATAAAGGCTAAGAAAGATCTTGCTTTTAATTAAAGTTCTTATTATTAAAATTTTAATTAGATAAATCAGAGGTGCTGGTGTCTTGATCAAGTTTTCATGTGGATCCACGTTGTAGGATGAACACGTGGGCACCTGGTAGAACCCCTGATGGACTGCTGCCGGTAATTAGGAAGAATTCAGGGTTTAACGATAAAAGGTATGTTCTAATACTTTCTTTTGTATTACAAATGCATGTTATATGATTTAATTGCTAATAAGGTGGTCCTAGGTTTTAGGTTTGATTTATATAATTTTATAATTTTGCTTTGAAATCCATGCTTCCGCCTTGTACACCAATCCTATTAGTGGTATCAGACCAAGCCTTATTAGGTTAAATCATATAATACTTTGCTTATAATATAATGGCACAAATGAAAAGTATGATATATATATATATATATATATATATATATATATATATATATATATATATATATATATTTTATTAGCATGTTATTTATATGATGAGATCATATTTTTAATTTATCATAATGAGATTATGATGTATATATTATTCTGTAAAGATTGCCCTGACATTGTGAAAAAATACTCACTATGTAATGATGGTTGTCCTAGAATAATTATACATGTTAATATATATTTTTTTAATAATTGATTCTTTTATGCATTTAGTTTGATTTAAAATATGCATCAAAACTATTTAAATTTTTCTTTAAAATTATATTAAGTTGTAGTGTAATTAATCTATAGTTGAATCAGTCGGAATGTTTAATTAATCAATCGGTGGCTAGGATAAATGGTTCATGGTTGGTAAAGAGAACATGATTTTTTAATTGGTTCCGTTGTCTAATCTGACCAATTTATTGGTGTCTAAGGAAAGCAATAGGGGGACTCCCACTTCTCTCTCACTTATCTGATCGATTCGATTAATTTAATTCTAGATTGAAATGCTTAGTATTATATTCACTACATTACGGCCTTCCTTCATACTAGGTTCTTATTATGTTCAGAATCATATTAGTTTTATTGTGTAACTACAAGATCTATCATGGAGAATGATGTAATATTAATCTAGTGCATTGAGATGCTTACAGCATTTTGAATATGTTGCTTTGTTGTGTAATCATAAAAGCAGTTATATTTTATTTTGACTGTATAGAAATGAAGGGTTGTACTTAAACTAAAATATTAAAGTTTGTTGTGCTAATACAAGACTATTAATATTTTAGAGGCAAAAATTTTTTTTTGAGAGTTATATAAAATACAATTGGAAAGAGTTTTCTACCTTTGAACTTATAATAGGTTTGTTGTGAAACCACAAGACCTTTTATAAGAAATTAGGATCTTATTCTCACTAAGAAAATCAATTAAAGGGTTATGATTTTTTGATTAAATAGTGGGAGACATAATTAAATTGAAGGCCTAATTTAATTATGTTTGTTATCATGAGTTGTTTGCTTATGTATTGTTCTTTATTATGTAGATTAAATGGCTTCTTCACTTTCATTGCATTCAATTTTGGATTCAAATAAATTGACTGGTCAAAATTATGTGGACTGACTGAGAAACCTAAAAATAGTACTCAGTCAAGAAAAACTCTTCTATATTCTTGATGCCCCCGATCCTAAATCATTAGAAAAAGATGCCACATATGAAGATAAGTTCACATACAAGATGTGGCAAAATGATTTTCTTACTATCAAATGCATCATACTTGCCTCTATGAGTAATGAATTATAAAGGCAGCATGATGGCATGGACACTCAGTCCATATTGCTCAATTTAAAAGAACTTTATGGAGAGCATAGTAGAACTGCTAGACATGAAATATCTAAGTAATTATTTCATGCAAGAATGATAGAAGGAACATTTGTACAAAATCATGTTTTGATGGTAATTGATCCTAATCACTCGATTAAGTCAATTAGATTTTGTTATGGATGGAGAGTTAAGTCAAGATTTGATCCTACAATCACTCTCTGAATCATTTTCTTTGTTTGTCGTAAACTATCATATGAACAAACTAAATTCTTTCTTACCTAAACTGTTAAATATGCTCAAGATAGTAGAAAGTCCATATCAAGAAAAGATAAGACTCCTCTTCTTCTTGTGGATGGGATCTCCAAGAAGAAGGCAGGTAAAAAAGGGTTCAAAGAAAAGGTTGAACCCTAAAGGTGGTATAAATAAGAAGAAAAAGGAGAAAAAGATCTCCGGACAGACGATCCTATTTTCACTGTGGCAAAATAGATTATTAGGAAGAGAAATTGCAAGGCTTACCTTATAACCGTGAAGTCTAGGTGCAAATAATGCACCAAAAGGTATGTATGAGATACATACTATATTATCATTAAATTCTTTCATTTTAAATTCTTGGGTATTAGATACCGACTATGATTTTCATATCTGCAAATCTTTGCAGGGGCTACAGAAAATTAAGAGTTTGAAGAAAGGTGACTTCAAGCTCTATGGCGCTGGAGAAGAGTCTATCCAAGCAGAAGTTGTAGGAACAAATATATTGAAGTTACCTTATGAAAAGATCTTAGAGCTTACAAATTATTATTATATGTCCTAAGATCATTAAAAATATTATATCTATACCCTTGTTATTAAAATAAGGTTATAGTCTTAATGTAACGAGCGAAGGTTGCTCGATCAAATATTCTAATGAAAATATTTATTTTGGCATATTTAGCAATGGTTTGTTGACTCTATGTTTGGATGACAATATATTTCATATTGATGAAAATAGAAAACGTAAGAGAGATGACATAAATAATACTTTACTTTGGCATTGTCGATTAGGTCATATTAGTGAGGCTAGGATTAACAAGTTATACAAAGAAAAGTTCTTTGATCCTTTTTGATTATGAATCATTAGGGAACTTGTGAATCATGCCTCATGGGTAAAATGACCAAGATTCCATTTAGTGGACATGGAGAAAGGACAAATGAATTTATTAAGGACTTGTACATACTGGATGTATGTGGTCCTATGACAACTCAAGCCAGAGGAGGAATACTCTTATTTTATAACATTCACTGATGATTTATCTAGGTTTGGATATGTGTATCTTATGAAATATAAATCAGAAGCCTTTGATAAATTTAAAGAGTATCAAAGTATGGTCGAAAAACAAACTGGACAATGTATAAAAATCCTTTCAATCTGATCGGAGAAGGAGAATACTTATCTAGTGAGTTTCTAGACTATCTTAAAGTTAAAGAGATTCTCTCTGAATGGACACCTCCTTATACACCATAATTAAATGGTGTAGTTGAAAAAAAAAATCGTACCTTATTAGATATGGTACGGTCCATGATGTGCTTCACTGAATTTACCTATTTTCCTTCTGGGATCATGCCCTGGAGACTGCATAATTTACATCTTGAATAGAGTACCTTCTAAATCTGTATCTAGTACTCCATATGACATATGGAGAAGTAAGAAATCCTAATCTTAAGTATCTTAAGATATGGGATTGTGTCCAGCATATGTCAAAAGAAATTTTGGACATAAACTTGATGCTAGATCAGACAGATGTCTATTTATAGGATATCCTAGAAATAGTATAGGATATTTATTCTACCATCCTACTAAACAAAAGGTATTTGTAAGTAGGCATGCCACTTTTCATGAAAAAAGAATTTATCCTAGAAAAGGGCAGTGGCAGAAATATTGAACTTAGTGAAGTTCAAGAAAAATAAATAAAAATTTCTCAACCAAATAATCATATAAAAGAATCAGAACACATAACTCCTATCCATAGGTCTTGAAAAGAGTACGAAATACACCTATGAGGTATGGATTTCATTATTGAGAATAATGAAGCCCAAGTCATTGAGAATGATGAACCTCTGACCTATACGGAAGCAGTCAAAAGTAAGGACTCTTACAAATGGCTGGCTGCCATGCAATCCGAAAATGGAATCCATGCACACCAACAAAGTATGGACTTTGGTGGATGCACTAGAGGATATAAATCCCTATTGGATGCAAATGAATTTTTAAGAAAAAGATTGGAGTAGATGGTCAAATTGAAACCTATAAGGCCAGATTGGTGGCTAAGGATTTTAGGCAAAAATAGGAGATTGATTATGATGAAACATTTTCACCTGTTGCCATGCTCAAATCTATTCAGGATTATGCTTGCTATAGCAGCATACCACGATTATGAAATATGGCAAATGGATGTAAAGACTGCCTTCCTTAATGGTTTTCCTTGAGGAGGAGGTCTATATGTCACAGCCAGAGGGATTTGAGTCAAATGAGAGACCAAATCAGGTATGCAAGCTTAAGAGATCCATTTATGGATTAAAGCAAGCATCAAGGAGTTGGAACATCCATTTTGATGTAACAATAAAAGAGTTTGGTTTTATCAAGAATGTTGATGAACCATGTGTGTACAAGAAAACTAGTGGGAGAACCATAGTCTTCTTGGTTCTGTATGTAGATGACATACTCCTCATTGGGAATGATATCCCAATGTTACAATCAGTCAAATTATGGCTATCAAATAAGTTTTTCATGAAAGATTTGGGAGAAGCATCCTATATACTAGGAATAAAGATCTATAGAGATAGATCTAAGAGGATGCTAGGCTTGTCCCAATCTAGGTACATTGACTTAATACTGAAAAGATTCAGTATGGATGGGAGTAAAAGAGGTTACTTACCCATGAGTCAAGGCATACATCTCTCTAAAAAGATGTCTCCAAAGACACCTGAAGAGAGAAATAGAATGAGTTCTATTCCTTATGCTTCGGCTATTGGATCAATAATGTATGCCATGTTATGTACAAGGCCTGATGTTGCTTATGCTTTAGGCATTGCAAGTAGATTTCAAGCTGATCCAAGGAGAGGATCATTGGAAAGCTGTAAAAAAAATATTCTTAAGTACTTGAGAAGGACTAAAGATATTTTTCTAGTATATGGATGGTTCTGATCTTAAACTTAGAAGCATATTCTGACTCTAGTTTTCAATCAGACTTCCAGATGATAGCAAATCCATTTCAGGGTATGTCTTTACTCTGAATGATGGAGTAGTAAGTTGGAAGAGTACTAAGCAGCCAACTGTAGCTGACTCAAACCACTAAAGCAGAATACATAGCTGTAAGTGAAGCCAGCCAAGGAAGCTGTCTGGATGAAGAAGTTCATCACTGAATTGGATGTTATTTCTGAAATTAAGAATCCAGTACCACTTTACTATGATAATACTGGAGCTATTGCTCAAGCAAAGGAACCAAGGTCTCATCATAAATCCAAACACATTCTGAGACGCTTCCATCTCGTTCATGAAATTATTGAAAGATAAGATGTAGTCATAGAACGAGTTGACACAAAGAACAACATAGCAGACCCATTCACTAAGGCTTTACCACTGCAACTATTTGATCGTCCACCTTGATTGTATGGGATTAAAATTTAAGGGTGATTGGCTTTAGTGCAAGTGGGAGATTGAAAGAAATATGCCCTCAAGCCAATCAATTTTTGGGTGTTCTTTGTCTTCCAAACTCATGTAATGACATTTTAAAAAATAAATAAAGGCATTTATTTCATCATATGCAGTGTCTTATTATTTATTTAAGATTATGATGAACCCTATAAATTAAGGTTATGATTTTAGGATTATGATGAGATCATACCAGTGAGAATCCTAAAATCTTAAAACCCTAATTTAAATATTCCTAGTCGATGGAACATTGAGTTAGGGGATCAATATTTTCAGTAAGTAAGACTAGCACATCTTTTGTATGCTCAATTGAGAGGGTGATTGATCTCACAATCAACTTGTGTATGACACTAATACAAAGAATGTGGTGCTCATTAGAGAATGAGTTCACTGAATTGATCCAAATTGAGAATATCTAATGGAGTCTTATCTACATGTCAATAGATGGTTCTCATAGTGGAATTTGTGCATATAATCCTTTGACCTGAAACTACCATAGAATCTTATATATATGAAATCCATATTTTGGTTCATACTCATTCATGACTCAGTTATGTATGGGATGATCTGGATATGGTAGATTATATATATGAAGATTGTGAGTAGGTTAACATGAAATCGATCACTCCTGGTAAGAGGAAATAGCATCCTACCTACTTCAAACAAATGATGATTCAGAAAGACTTTGATCAAAGCATGATGAAAATTAGAAATGGTTTCTAATGTTTCATTAAATGAATCATCATCATAAGATTGAAAGAGAAATGAATATTATATTGAAATTGACATATTTTCATACCCAGAGTCATATTTCAGGATGCAGGAAGATCAAAGGATCTAGTTGCATGATAATTTTTACTGAAGGATATTTTTGATATTTTCATCAAAATTTTACATCTTTTGGAAAGTCACGATACGTTGCTAGATGTCAATCATGTCTTGTGGGTTCGATCAAATTAAAATTTTAATTTGATCATTAAATTAGAAAGTGTTCTCAAATTAAGTCAAATTAGGGTTGGCTAGTTTTGACCTAAATCAGTTTAGGTTGAGTTCTAACCTGATTAGGTCAAATCACACCCAAACCCACTGTTGGCTTAGATGTGGAATCCCAATGGGTTATCACACACAAAGAGAATTGATTAAGGATCTAATTGGATTAGACCATGATTTGCAAGATGAACATGTTAGCACATGTAGCAAACCCTAGCACCTAGATTTGAATTGGATTCGAATCTACTTTTGATTTGGGCTAATTAAGGTCCGATTTGAGCCAAATATGATTTGGTCTTGAATTGGATTAACCTAGACTGATTGGGCTTTAGTTAGGGCACCACATACTAGAATCTCACATGCCAGAGAGTCTCTCTCTTTCGCATGGGAAGTCTTTCATGCGCAAAATATTTTTGGCGCATGGGAATTTAGTTGGCGCCTACCTTCTTTGACTTTTTTCATTTGTTATGTCATGTAAATCTTTTAAATAGGTGTGGACATCAGATATAGGGGCGTAGAAGAGTCCTTCTATAGATGAAATACTCTGTTATTATTTTGAGAAGAGACTCTTTGTCGCCTAGGAATACTTGCCGCCCAAGACTTCTTGCCGCCCTCTTATCCTTGACGCCTCTTGGACCAAGTCAAAGTTCCTTGGGATTTTGACTATTCAAAGTTCATCTCCACGCCTTCGTACTGAATGGGCGTCCCATTTTAAAGCCATTGGATGGCCTTTTTATCTGATCTAATGGATGAAAATGATGGCGCCAAGAATGAAAGCCCGCAACTCTTCATAAATAACTTACGTAGAATTAGTTCGAGAGTCATTCTGCTTTAAGGCACCTCTTGGACTAAGTCTACATGACGTTATTATCTGATGAGGCATGAGATTAGTTGAAGGGATATGAAATAATTTTTGAAAGGGTGCGAGAAAATGTGTTGGCACCCTTACGTACATTATAAATAAGGGTGCGCACCAAGAGTCCGGTAGGAGTGAAAATTATCTTTCTTTCTTACAAGTGTTTTCTATTTTCCATTTTTTTTCTTCCCTTCTCTTGTCCAGATCTTGTCCTTATAAGGATTTGAAGTCATCTTAAGGCAAAGAGATTAGGAAGAAAAATTAAGAAGACAAGGAAAAAGAAAGAAAGGTAAGAAGAGGCAAGGAAGGTGACATAAAGGCTAAGGAAGGTATTGCTTTTAATTAAAGTTCTTATTATTAGAATTTTAATTATATAAATAAGAGGTGCTGGTGTCTTGATCAAGTCTTTGTATGAAGAAGAGAGATACGATAATCATCTGCCTCTTGACTGATGCATATTTGTATATATATATATTATATATTGTGTATTATATGAATTGCTGGTTTACCGCTGTTATCTCTTTCTATGAAAGGTTCTAAAAGGCTCAGTTTGCTATAATAGATTCTTCCGAAAAGGACAAGTCTTAGAAAGAAAAATGAGTTCTGTGAAAAAGCGAAAGGGGAGGGACAAAGAAGAAGAAGCAGAATCGGAAGAAAAAGGGCGATGGCAAATGGAAAGGTTTCATTTGCACAGCGATGGCCATTGGAAGCGAACTACCCTACTTTACCTGGCCACCCTGAAGAAACAAGAGGAAGGTCCTTCGGAGGTTATCTCGTTATTGAGTCTAATCTTACGGTTTCTTCTGCATCGGTTGGTGTTTGACTCTTGGTTCTAGTGGCTCATCTGTGCACGTTCTTATGCAGGGTCTTTGAGGATAACAGGAGGCTTGAGGATGGAGAATGATTCCTACCGCATGGTAATGGAGCAAGAGTTGCTGCAGTAGCCGTGAACATACCCTCTCGATTACATTGGTTTAGACTTAGCTTTGCAAGACTGTTATTTGTGCCTACAGCCAGCAGGAATTGATTTCTGTTTCATCTTAGCCACAAGAAGGTTATGTGATCACCCTTCATTTAAGGACCATTGTAACATTCTTATGAAAAAATAAAATGCGATCAATGGTTTCCTAATATTAATGGTCTTTATCAGCTACATATTGATGTACCTGTTCTAACCATCGAGGCAAAACGTGAATGCCAAAGACTAGGGATAGATCCAATTGATAGATATCTATGGCACCTAAGATTAGGCATATAGCAGAAGATAGGAATCAACAAATTAGAGAAAAATGGACTATTTAGAGTCCATTGACTTTCGAGTCATATCAACTTTGTGAATCTTGTCTTTAAGGCAAAATGACTAAACTCCCTTTTGTTGGACTGGGGAAAGGGCCACAGATCTCCTGCCCTAGTACATACTGATGTGCGCCGCATTTGATGTGCCGGCTAGAGGCAATTTTTGTCTACTTCATTACCTTTAATCGATGATCTATCTAGGTATGGGTATGTGTATCTTATGAGGACACAAGTCTGAAGCCTTTTAAAGTTCAAAGAATTTAGACATGAAGTAAAAAACAAAACTGGAAAAACCCATTAAGGTTCTTCGATCAGATTGAGGAGGTGAATACCTTAGCCGGAAATCCTAGACTATCTCAAGGATAATGGCATAGTCTCTCAATGGACTCCACCAGGAACACCTCAACTCAACGGGATTTCAGAATGGAGAAATCGGACTCTATTAGATATGGTTCGATCCATTGATGAGCTTCACAGACCTCCCTGATTTTCTTTGGGGATACTAATTGTTAACTTCAATCTATCTACTGAATAGAGTTTTCTCTAAAACCGTTCCTACCACACCGTATGAGATATGGCACGGTAAGAAACCAAGTCTGAGTCATCTCAGAATTTGGGGGTTGTCCGGCTCTCATACAAAAACAACAAGCGGACAAGTTAGAGTTTAGTCTTCAGAGCTCGATTCATAGGATATCCAAAGAGTCATTAGGATACTATTTCTACATTCCAGAAGACCACAATGTGATGTGAGTCGACATGCCATTTTTCTTAAAAAATAGTTTATTCAAGAATAGCGGATAAGCTGTGATGAGAAAGTCTCACAAGCAGAACGAGCTAAGGACCAAGTGGAACCAAATCAGGTTGAGCCAATAAGAACACTACCTCCTCCACCTCATAGATCGGAAAGAGTTTCCCATCCCCCTGAAAGATACTTAGGTATTGTTTCAGAGGATGTAGAGGAAATGTTCCTCGTAGGTAATGGTGGCTCATGTGATGATCCCAAAACCTACAACGAGGCGATATCAGAATATACTCGAAAATGGCTAGAGGCAATGCAGTCAGAATTGACTCGATGCACTCAAACCAAGTCTGGACCTTGGTAGATCTACCAGAAACGTATAGTACCTATTGGATGTAAATGGATCTTCAAGAGAAAGATTGGTGCAGATGGGAATATAGAGACATTCAAAGGCTAGATTGGTGGCCAAAAGGTTATAGTCCATGCGAAAGGCATAGACATCAGGATACCTTTCCCCATAGCTATGCTAAAATCCATCCGCACATTGCTTGCTGTTTGCAGCCTATTTTGATTACGAAATATGGCAATGGATGTAAAAACGGCGTTCTTGAATGGATATCTTGAAGAAGATATCTATATGGAACAGCCGCTAGGTTTCACATCCAGTGATACTGATCACAAGGTTTGCAAGCTGCAAAGGTCCATATATGGACTTAAGCAAGCATCTCGGAGCTGGAACACTCGTTTCAATGATGTGATCAAAAATATTTGGTTTCATCAAAAAATGAAGAGGAACCATGTATTTTCAAAAAGGGTCAGTGGAGCACTGTTGTTTCCTCGTATTGTACGTAGATGACATCCTCCTATTGGGAATGATTCCATGTTGACATCAGTCAAGATGTGGTTGTCCAAAGAAATTTCTCTATGAAGACCTAGGTGAAGCATCCTTTATTCTAGGAATTAAGTCATAGGGATAGACGAATAGGATGCTAGGACTTTCACAGAAGATTGTATATAGAGAAAGTACTAAAGAGGTTAGTATGGAAAACTCTAAGAGGGATTAATGCCCTTCAGACATGGTATTCATCTTCCAAGAAGATGTGCCCCAGCACACTGAGGAAATAGAATGCATGAGCAAGATCCCTTATGCTTCTGCATAAGGAGCCTCATTGTAGGCCATGCTATGTACACGGCCTGATATAGCCCATGCTGTGAGTGTCACAAGCAAATATCAGTCAAATCCAGGTGAAGAACACTGGACTTCTGTGAAATGTATCCTTAAGTACTTGAGAAGAACTAAGGATATGATGCTGGTCTTTGGTAACGGAGAACTCCTGGTCCAGGGATACACAGACTCGGACTTTATGTCTGATATAGATGATCGAAAGTCGACATCTGGCAGACTGTTTGTGCTGAAAGAGTTTCAAGCAAATGGTGATACCACCCCATCCACGATTACCTCAAAAAGGGTTACGTCGAGGTCAAGAGAGTCAACTCCGCAGATAATGTAGCAGACCCACTTACAAAGCCGTTGGGCCAGCAAAAGATCGAAGCCCATCTTGAGAAGATGGGACTTAGACTTGTAGCCAATTGGCTTTAGGATAAGTGAAAGATTATTAGATATATGTGCCTAGAAGCCAGAATTGGCTGACACTTGTAATAACTTCTAGGCAAAATATATAATTTTTGACTAAAATCAATAAATGGGTTATTTTCTATCACATATGTGTATTAGTGTCTGTGATACATCCTTTGAGTTAATGTAAATAATAATTCATATTTTCAAGAGTTGAAAATTTAAGACATGAATAATCGTTATTAACTCATAAATACTCCTGACATAGGAATCATCAGAGATGGTGATTGATTCGGAAGTTGGTGTACAATCGCTTCTCTTTAGTAAAGAGTCTTGGTCTATGGTGTGGAGACACCGGAGCGAGAGTACAGGTACTCGTTAGAGAACGAGGGCACTGAGCGTCGACCACCTCGAGTTAGTCATTAAGGAGTCTACCTTCTCGTCAATGACTGACTCGATCTGCGCAGTAGTGTGTCTGGTTCTTTGACCTGAGATGCCATCGGCAGTTCACCTTGAGGGTGTTATAGTTTGACTACACCATTACTCGGTCTCCTAGCCATATGGAACCCTGAGGTGTATGTTGGCTATGACATGTTCATTGTAGGAACTGGTTGCATCAAGACGGAATCTATCTACCAGTGTGGTAGAGGAGTAGCCCTATGATGATCATGAGAATCAAGTCCAGAAATCCATGGCCATGGTAGAGTGAAATAATAGAAAGAGTTTCTATTTAGATTTTCACATTGGACTCGAATCGAATGATTACATCATATGACAGAGACTAGGGTTGACGAGTTTACCTTAACCCTAATCTGATTCAAGGGCTCAAGATAGAAGAACTGAATCACACAGGTAGCCTGCACCAAGAGTTCACATTCAGCTCTGATGGGTTGCCACCATGTACTGCTAGGTGTTACTGGTGGATTTTTGGGAGCAATTAGAATGATTTAGATGATCGATCATTCTAGCTGTTTGAATCAGAAAGTTCTGATCCATCGAAAGGAGTTTCGATGATGTCGATGATAAGAGATCATGACATATTCCATTACCATATTAAACAGAACTGAACTAACTGGGTCATACAAATAAGGGTTTGAATCTGGTGATCATCAATTGAACTGATCTAGTTCAATTGATCTGAATGAGATTCAATTAGGTTCAAGAAAATCGTGCTAGCACTCGATTGAACCTAACGTTCTTCTTTTGCTATCATAAATAAGTTGTCCTATCTGAGCCAAAGGAGTTTGTGCTCAAACAGAGGCCTTCATGTGGTCTGACAGAAGGTTGTCCAAGTCAAAAAGGTTGTCTTATTTGTAAGACATTGCCTGCCATTTTTGGTCACCTGCCATTTCTTGTTCTTTGACTTTGGTCAAAAGTCTATCTTTGACTGGTCAAACGTTGCACCGTTGAACTTTGACTTTTGACACATGTCATGCACCTATTGGAGAGCTGGTGGGGGTGTCCCCTACCAGATCTGGCAAGAGAAGGGCGCACGGCCACCCTAGGCGTTGTGCCCAAGTTGGAGGCGCCTAGGAGTCCTGTTGGACAAGGACTCCATCTCCTTTTTGGATTCCAATTAGAGTTCTTCTAAGAACCAACTTTGACTGGTCTTAGGCACCCTCTAAGGAGGAATCCAGGGGTCTCTATTCCCACCAATCAGATTTAGATCTGATTTCACAAAGGATTGTGATTGGTTGGGAGGAAGAGGAGTTGGATCACGCTTAGTCTATAAATAAGACCCTACGCCCAACTCAGATTAAGAGAAGCAATTCAATTGAGAAACCCCACGCCCCAAGACTGCCTCTCCCCTCCTTCTCTACGCCATAGTCTCTTCTTCCCTTGCTCTCCACGTCCAAAAGGAGTTTTGGACCCTGGTTGGTGCAATTCAGATCAAAGAAAGGCGATCAAAAATAAGAAGGCTGCGCTGCTGCAAAGAACGATTGCTCATCTTCAAAAAAGTTTTGAAGATCCTCCAGATCAGATCCAGATCTGATTTATTGAATTGTGTGATAGAGAGGATCTCAGATCCAACCCGAGTGGATACCGGTAGAGGCCAGGCACTTGCATGGCTAAGATCCAGAACCTTCCGCTGCAAACAGGATCATCAACAGGGTAATAGGATTACCCAGATCAGGTAAATTAAATTTGATTTAATTTATCTTTTAATTTTATTTTATTAAAATAATAAGAATCAGATCTAAAACATATCAAGATCTGATTGGGATCAAGAGAAAAAATTTTGAAATATATCTCTTGATCTGATCAGATCTGAACGAACCTAAACCAAAAAATCAGGATTTTCCTTCAGTGAACACGTGGGCACCTGGTGGAACCCCTGATGGACTACTGCCGGCAATTAGAAAGAATTCAGGGTTTAGCAATAAGAGGTATGTTCTAATATTTTCTTTTGTATTACAAATGCAAGTTATATAATTTAATTGCTAATAAGGTGGTCCTAGGTTTCGGATTGATTTGTATGATTTCATAATTTTACTTTAAAATTCGTGCTTCCGCTCTGTACACCAAATCCTATCAATTGACATGACCATGACCCATTTAATTGGTTAATTAATCAATCTTATAGCTTGATTGGTCCACATCCTTACTAGTCTTCTTTAAACGACCCTGTCGTCATCAACTTAGAGGAAGGTGCCGCTTTCTCAAACTCATTGGCTCCAACCTTAGAGAAGTCCCAAAACATTGAGGTATCGCAGAAGAAAAAATTTATAAATCCGATCAAATTTATTATATATCGATTAATTAAATCATTAGCTTATCAAATTATCTATCGAGCAATATCCGATATCTTATTTTAATTGAGTATTGCTCTATTATTTGATCAATAGTATTTGCAAACACATATAAGTATTAATAGGTCTTTTTCTAATATTTTTATTTTTATATTTTTTTTATTTTTATTTATATTAATAATATTTTATTAATATTTTATATTAAAAAATACTAGCATATTAACCGTGCTATGCATGGAATTTATTTTTTTTTATTTTTTTTATTTTACTTCGAACCTCTCTGATTTGCAGCATGCCCCTTCTAGCCTAATACTCCAATAATATATTCATTAAGAAAAAGGCTATATAATTAATAAATGAATCAAAAGAATTAAATTGAAGTTCATATGGAATTTAAATAGCTAAAGAAACAAAATGAAAGTATCAAAATCTGACCTGCCAAAATTTCATTATAAAACTTTACTCGGTATCGAAAACAGCAATGAAGAGGATGATTACGACTGCTTAGCATCAAGAATATCCCACCAAAATCTACGAAAAGAAATGAAGGAAGGAGAATTAGTAGGATAATAAGGAAGAAAGAAGCTAGAGAGTGAAGAGCTTATAGGGTTCGATCAGCAATGACTTACAATAGATCTATCCTTAAGGATTGAACAGTGGAGCGAACATTGACGAAGAAACAAAAGACAATGATTGAGGGCGGAAAGGAAGCTGAAGCGACAGAATAAGCGCCATACACGTGGCTTAGAGAAAAGAAGGGGGAATTCATAATTTTTTCTCTATTGTTTTTATCTTCAAGAGTTCCAACCTTTTCGAATGCCGTGATGCTCGCATGTACTCTAGCACCTTCTCTATGTTCTCATCCTTTGTTTTTTTTCTTTCTTTATTTTTTTAGTTATATATATATATATATATATATATATATATATAAGATTAGATTACAGTAAGAGAAGCCTCCAAAATTCAGATCGCACGTTTATATCTCTCTCATTCAATTTGCAATCTCACGCAACATATCTTAAAAAAGCATGGAGGCTCATCCTCAAGATATCAGTAGCTTACTGTGCTCCACTCCTTCCTCCCACCCTAATCCCAATCACCATGTATGTTACGTCTCTCCATCACAATTTGCAATCTCCCGCAACGTATCTTAAAAAAGCATGGAGGCTCATCCTCAAGAATTTCCGCATGGAAAGTAGTTTACTGCCCTCCACTCCTTCCCCGCCCCTAATCCCAATCACCACCAACCAACCAATTAAGAAAAGAATTCTCTGAAAAAAACACACCTAAATATCGAACTTCATTTCCATCAAAAAGAATGATAAACTCTCATCACCCGCTCTCCCACCCCAACATTTTCTTTTCCCCCCTTCCTCCCGTCCCGGTGCTCTCATCCTTTTTTTTTTTTTTTTTTTGCACATATGATGGATAGAGACACTTCCGACCCTCTCTCTCTCTCTCTCTCTCTCTCTCTCTCTCCCTCCCTCTCCTGGTAGCAACCCCAAACCACCAAACCTCCAAACCCTCTTCTTCTCCGTCCAGCCCTGCTCATCCATTCTTCCAAACCTTCTTCAAGCCTGCGCAGTCGATGCTATATCAGATCCGATCCCTATTACTCGCGAGGAGAAGCAGGGTTGGGTTTTGTCCCCTCGAAGCTTCCCAAGTTTCTTCCTTGCCTCCTTATGTCCCCGACCATCTCATCAACCATTTGGCGACTGCTCTCCACCAGGCAGAGCTCCCCGTATCCCAACACCACCAGATCGAGCCATCCACCCTCCGCGTTCCTTGCCTCTGCTCATCGATGTTTTCTACCGCTTGGTGTCCATTGGAGTTCTCCTTAATTATCATCATCTTTTCTCCTTAGCAGCTTGGTAGTAACTGGTAACTTTCTCTACTCTACCACTGCCTCCTCTTCTCCTCCTATTATGGCCCATTGACCTTATTATTAGGCCTTCGAACAGCTCGGTGCATTATACTGAGAACCATCTTGGTAATTATACAAAGTTGATTGTAGCTGGTAATTATACGGAACCCCACGTCCACCGCAGATGCTCGCCGCTGCGTCTCCCCTCACCCATACCTATCCTTTCCTCCTTAAACCTGCGCCAAGCTTATGGGCCTCCGAGAAGGCGAGAAGTCCACTCCCTCTCCGTCGAGAACGGCTTCGGACCTGCAGGACAGGAGGCTTGGAGCAGCCGAATAGCGAGCTTTAGGCGACGTCGGAGAATGGTTTTTTGTTCCACGCGGCATCTTCTCCGTTTCATTAAGGCCACATGTCAAACGGAGACAAAAATTTTTATTTTAATATATATAAATAAATTATAAAAATTTTAATAATTTAACGATAAGATTTATTTTCATTTCTTACGTGTCTCATGAAAGCCAGAGCAGACGCGAATTCTCTAAATTTATAACCTACCATACAATCTATTATATAAATGGATGGATTTTTCTTTTCTTATATGGTCAATCATCATGGGTGTAATAGTAGATGCCCAAGATCTAGTTATTATTATTTCTTTCTTCTTCCTCATATTGAGTTTTTAAAATTTTTTTATATAAATTTTTATCATATATTTCTTTTTACCAACAATGAAATCTTTAGATTATTTCATATAAATTTTATTCTCTAATTGCCAATGAGGAAGGTTGTAGATCTCCACAGAATTATCCCTTAACATATTTCTAATGGTGGTTGGACTATTGGTTCTAAAATGATTGGAACCTCGTGGATGGATCTTGATAGTGGTATCGATCTCCTTAATATTATCTTACGAGGCAAATTATTTTTTCAATTTTTTCAAAGGCAATGTCTTGAGGTTGTTTACTCCCACTAATACTACGATCCTCCTCGAGATATGGTATTAGCATGTCTAGAGGTTAACTGGATTTGTTTAAAGACAACATCTCCAGTAGAACCATAATTTATTCTAATAATAGGATCCAATCGTGCATTTTCTATAAATACAAATAATACCATTCCATATCTGGAAAATGTGGCAATATTAGCTAGTGTTTAGGTAGTCAGCACCAAATTGCATTTTATCACCCTGTAACATAAATAAGTACAAGTTATTATATTTTCGGTCAAGTAGGATCAATATGTATTAATATAGTAGTTCAGGGTTCTCCTGGCAGGTTCCTTGCCCGTATGTGGGAGAAAGTGAGGGGAGAGAGAGTGGGAGGGGGCGAGAGAAATTTACTAAACATTTTAGATTACATTTTGCATACTTTTATTTCTAAAAATATATTTTGCAGACCTTCATATTGTACGGATATAACAGTTTAACCAGGGAACATGAACTTCCCATTTACACAAAAAAGAAAATAAAATACATTCAATGGGAAAATATGTGTGGAAAGCAGCACTAGGTAGCCTTAGTTGTTGGTTTCCATCATTTGCAAGCAAATCATCAACTAAAACACAAAAATAAATAATATCTTCTTATTGTACGTATTTAAAGCAAGGGAAAGCTATAATGGGAGTTCCAAGAGATAAAGCCCAATAGGAGATACATCATGGACCACCGGCACCCTAGCCATGCCCTGGATTGTGGGTGCCGGGTGAAGCCCTTGAAGGTGGCACCAGACCTCTCAGGACCTCCACAATGATGCCACTTTCCCCTGGCTCCCAATCTCCTTCCAAAGGCCTTGCAGCAGCTGCCAAAAATGGATTCACGCTTGAGATCACGAGGAAGAGAAATAATAGTTCTTTGGAGCAAAGACCCATGTCTCTAATTAAACTAGACTAAATGAGTCCTTTGTGGAATATGTTGGATGTTTGATGCCGGAGTACGGTATGAAGACGGAGAAGGCAGCTGTTTATATAGCTATACAAGATTCAATATTCTCGTTTATTAGTTTACCAACTGACAAGGTTAGCCTTCGTATGTATGCATGGGTTCAAAAGTTTGAAGTCCAATCAGCGTTATTCTGATGTGAAGACTTGGACGGGGCCACGGTTAGGCCTGAGGTCTGCCCATGTTTGAAACCCAAGGGTTTGACTTGATGGGTTCGGACCCAAAAGGGACGGCAGGGAGACTAATGGGCGTTTCATCAATGAATGGTTTGCGCGTTTTCGTGGGGTTGTTTGCGAGCAGCATGCATGTGTTCGAGGGAATGCTCCTTCTCCGTCCATTTTCGTCGAAAAGCGACTCGTAAAAGATCGACCAAGCCACAGGTTCGGACATTTCCCAGAATGGTTAATTACACCGTACAAAAAGAAAAGCCAAACATATGGACGATGTCACTCCAGATATATCCGTATCCAAACATCATATTCAAATCCAAATCTAAATAAAACTCTTTTCCCACGCCCAATATATATATATAAGAAAAGTGAGAACTTGATAATATCGGAAACGAAGTTATAAATTAAATTTTCAAAAATTATAATTTAATAATATCATATCTAATTAAAATATATTTTCTTAAAAATAATTTTTTAAGATCTATGGTATAACATCACATCTTTTGCAAAGAGGCATCCAAGCGATCAAGCATAATTTTATTATTTAATGCTTGATACAAGCCAATTAAATTAAAAAAAAATTTTAAGTAAAATTTAGCTGACCATATCTTCTAATCTGAAAAGAATCATATGGAATAATAAGAGATAGAATTGATGTAGAAATTGAGTTCTATTTTTTTAAAAAAAAATTATATTTTTGAGTTTATTTCTAACAATCATATTTTTTTTATAAAAAAAAATTTATTAGAAATAAGAAAAAAAAAGGATCTAACTTGAATTAACCTTACCACCAATTAATGCAAATAAATCAATGAAGAAAAGAGAAAACTTAAGTCTTACTTTCATAATTTTTACATCATTTTTCAAATCTTTTTTGAGAGATTCTGGTGGAATGGATTAAGCAAATTTTTTTTTCTCTCATATTGAATTACAATCACTAAGAAAGAGTGAATGTCCGTGCATCCATTAGCCTAGTCAAGTTGAAAGAGGGTTAAACAAATGCAATGGCCTTTACCAATCTTGCTCCCATACTTTTAATGGACCAAATTCAATAGACCATTGACACGACCATGACCAATTGATTAATTAAGCAGGAATAGTTCAATCCTGCAGCTCGGTCCATGTTTTACTAGTCCTCTCAACCCACAAGAGGCGCCTCTCTCTCAAACTCAAGCTGCTCCAACCTTTTACAAGTCCCAGCGACTGCACATGGCCCCATGCGGTATGCATTGCATAGTCTGTTGATGCGTATGGCCATCTATCATATAATGATACATGCCGTATCATATATATATATTATATATATATATATATATGCTTAAGTCATAACCTCGTGGATCTCGGTCCTCATCGTTGACGTTTTTGGCCCTTTTTTTTCTTTCTATCAAAATTTTATTTTAATATTATTTTTTTATTATTTTATTTTTAAATAATTTTATTTTAAATTTATTTACGAAACTAGTACCTACGTCGAAATCATGGCTTTAACCTACGTTTTTTCGGTCCACCTTAGCTGAAAACATGGGTTGAACTCGTGATTCTAAGCCCATCTGACCTACTTACGCGGTGGGTTGGAATCATACGTTTATAGTAAAATCATGGGTCTAACCCACGATTTCACTGGAATCACGGGCCCGGCCCACGAGTACACTTTTTTTCATGGACGGAGGCGGAGGGCCCGCGAACGCCACGGGGGTGGAGGGCGCCGGTGGAGGACCGCGAGTGGAGGCGGGGGGGCACGAGCGGAGGCAGGGGCGGACCCGGTGGTGATGGCGCGCGGTGGTGGATGGAGGCAGGGCGGGAGGCGGTGGCGACGGGCGTGGACCCGGGGGGGCGCCGCGGGGGTGCGGGGCACGAGCGGAGCGGGCGCCGGGGGGGTTGGTGGGGGAGTTTTTTTTTTTTATTTTTTTTTGTGGCGGACGGAGGTGGGGCAGGGGTGAAAGGCGCGGACCGCGAGGTGGGGCGGGGCGTGCGAGCGGAGCGGTCGTCGGAGGGGGAGGAGTGTGTGAGGGGAGAAATTTTTTTTTTTAATTGTTGCAGACGTGCGCCCTCTCTGCTGGTGCCTCCAAGCCTCGCGCCGCCTCCAAGCCCCGCGGGTCCGCGCCCTCCCCCTCCGTCTGCCACCAGAAAAAAAAAATCTCCGCGGCGCCCCCCGCCACCACCCCCCTCCCGGCGCGCGCTCCGCTCGCGGCCCCCACCCCGCACGCCCGCAAGTCCGCGCCCCCCAGCCCCCGCGGCGCGAGGGCCTCCATCCTCTGCTCGTGAAACAAAAAAAAAAAAAAAAAAAAAAAACGGGTTTGCCTTGCGATTTCTTGAAGTCGCGGGATGTTCCGTGATTTTGATCCATGTCACCGCACCATGCCACGGAAGAGACCAACATGGACGTTAACCCGCGATTTCACGTTGACACCGTCTTGAAAAGTAAGTTTTAACCGGCCATATTTTAGAAAATATTTTTAAAAAAAATATTATTTAAAAAAAAAATCCCCCAAAAAAACCGTTTACGGCGTCCAGTCTTTTTGAGAGAGAAACGCTGATTGGACTGCAAACTTTTTGAGTCCATCAACCCAACGCAAGCCTAGTCTTGTCAAATGGAAAAAGATGGAAAAGTTTCTCGCCATCTTGCCAACTGTAAAGATGTCAAGGTACTCATAAGAGACCAGTTCTTGCAGCGATGGGTCATTTGCTCCGGAAAACCGTTGCTTCTTTGATTTCAAGCTTGAATTTTTTTTGCCATCTACGAGGCCTTTGGAAGGAGAGCCGACTGCGAAGGACGGCGGGCTGAATTTCAGAACGATAATGATTATAATTATAAATCTTTAATTTTTAAAAATTAATTTAATAAAAATTTAATTAAAATATTTTTTAAAATAAATTAGTCGGAGATTATGATCTATAATTATTAAATTTTTTAATAATAAATATTTATTAACTTTTTAATATATATATATATATTTATTATATATATTATATATTTTTTATTATTTAATAAAATAATATATATATATATATTTTTTTCTATTCTCGTATCTTCTATGCATCCGTCAATGCTGCCGCATCCTCCCTATCCTCCAACCACAACTCTTCTCTTTCAATAAATAAGGATCCCAATCGTCGCTCCCTCGCTTCTTTTCATACCTTCTCCATGCCTACCGATGCCATCCTACCCTCTGCCATCCCATCATCGCTTTCCTTCTTTCTCGATAAATATTAA
>QRFJ01000873.1:871664-923952 GCA_006176705.1 Cocos nucifera
ATTTTAGAAAATATTTTTAAAAAAAATATTATTTAAAAAAAAAATCCCCCAAAAAAACCGTTTACGGCGTCCAGTCTTTTTGAGAGAGAAACGCTGATTGGACTGCAAACTTTTTGAGTCCATCAACCCAACGCAAGCCTAGTCTTGTCAAATGGAAAAAGATGGAAAAGTTTCTCGCCATCTTGCCAACTGTAAAGATGTCAAGGTACTCATAAGAGACCAGTTCTTGCAGCGATGGGTCATTTGCTCCGGAAAACCGTTGCTTCTTTGATTTCAAGCTTGAATTTTTTTTGCCATCTACGAGGCCTTTGGAAGGAGAGCCGACTGCGAAGGACGGCGGGCTGAATTTCAGAACGATAATGATTATAATTATAAATCTTTAATTTTTAAAAATTAATTTAATAAAAATTTAATTAAAATATTTTTTAAAATAAATTAGTCGGAGATTATGATCTATAATTATTAAATTTTTTAATAATAAATATTTATTAACTTTTTAATATATATATATATATTTATTATATATATTATATATTTTTTATTATTTAATAAAATAATATATATATATATATTTTTTTCTATTCTCGTATCTTCTATGCATCCGTCAATGCTGCCGCATCCTCCCTATCCTCCAACCACAACTCTTCTCTTTCAATAAATAAGGATCCCAATCGTCGCTCCCTCGCTTCTTTTCATACCTTCTCCATGCCTACCGATGCCATCCTACCCTCTGCCATCCCATCATCGCTTTCCTTCTTTCTCGATAAATATTAATCCCGATAGTACCCCATGACGTCCCTACTGATATCATCATCCTCGGTGCCATCACTAAAAAAGAGCGAAAAACTCTCTCTTCTTTTTTTTTCTTTTCTTTCTTTTTTTCTCTTTTTTCTTCTTTTTTTTTTTCTATAATTATTATTTTTTTTCTTTCTCAATTTTTAGTAAACGCTCATTTTTTCTTGGTTTCTTGCCTGTCAAATACTCATAACACTATCATTCTCAATTCTTTATATCATCCAAAAAATTAACTGGACACCAAAAAACAACAATCATAAAAAATTAAAAAAATATTTAGAAAGTATACTATCAAACTCACCTTTGTTTCGAAGAATGGAAGGACTTGGTTCTGCTGCCCACCCCCTTCTCGCTCGTGGTGCCCCCACTACCATCCCTCCAACCGAAGGAGATAGAAATTCAAAGAAAGGGGTAGAAAGAATGGAAAGCGACATACTGCATTATTAGTATCTTGTAAGCTTTCTGAGGCTATTAAATGCAAAGATTTAGCTTTTAAATCGATGAAGTACCATGCTTTATTTGTGGATAATTTATTAGGTTTGATTTGATCTGATCCGATAGATCGATTCAGATTTTAAAATATTTTATTTTTTAAAAAATATAAAAATATTATTTTTAAAAATAAATTAGTATGTTATTATTTTTTTAAATTAAAAATTAATATATTATCTTTTAAAATAATAATAATTTAATATTTTTAAAAAATATTATTATTATTATATTTTATTTTTTAAAAAATAATATTTTTTAAAAAAATGCTGCTTTCGTCTCTTATCCTTCTCCTATTTTTATTTTTAAAATATTATTTTGATGAAAATTTTTTGAAAAATTTTGAATCTGATTTTTTTCTCATCAGGTTAGGAGGTTGCATTTTGCAAAATCATAGCCTTTCAGTCCTAGAGAAAACATCATTTAAGAAAGGATTTACAACCTTATTTGATCTTTAGAAAATATTGATGCAGTAAGATAGTGAATAAAAAAATCAAAAAAAAAGAGATTAAAATCAATTCACCATTTTGATAGGTTTCGGATCAAAAAAAAATCAGCACCTTTTCCTCGGTTCCTTACCTACCAAATACTCAGAATACTACCATTCTCAATTCTTTGTATCATCCAAAAAACTAACTGAATACCAAAAAAATAATAATTAAAAAAGTTTAAAAGAATTAAAAAAATATTCTCAAACTCATCTTTCTTTTGGAGGATGGAAGGGCTCGATTTCGCCGTGCATCTCCTTGTTTGCCCATGGTACCCTTGCCACCATCCTCCTAATTGAGGAAGATAGAAATTCGAAGGAAGAGACAGGAAGAATGGAAAGAGGCATACTTCATCATTAGTATCTTGTAAACTTTCGAAGGCTATTACATATGAAGATTTGACTTTCAAATCGATGGAGTATTATACTTTATTTACGGATAATTTATTAGATTTGATCTGATCTGATCTAATTGATCGATTTAGATATTAAAATATATTATTTAAAAAAATAAAAATATTATTTAAAAAAATAAATTAATATATTATTATTTTTAAAATTAAAAAATAACATATTATTTTTAAAATAATAATAAATTAAAATTTTTTAAAATATTATTATTATTTTTATAATATTTTATTTTTTTAAAAAAAATATTTTTTTAAAAAATATTATTTTTGTCTTTATCTCTCTCCTACTTTTATTTTTAAAATATTATTTTTTAAATACAACTTTATTATTATTTAAAAATAATATTTTAAATTATTATTATTAATAATAAAATAATAATATTTTTTTTTTCCTTTCTAAATATATATATATATATATATTTCTTTTCTTTTTTTCTTCTCTTTCTTTTCTTCTCCACCCCCCCACCCCCTACCCTCACCGTGTGAGGCCTAAGTCACGATCGTCTACATTGCCCTCACCACACACCGCCCCAATGCCATCCATTTGATCCATCGTCTGCATGACCACCAAACCCCCTCCCCTCTCCTCTCCTCCCGTGGCTTCGGCACTACCAACCCCTCCCATCCCCTCCCCAGCTCCGGTGCCACCAACCCGCATCACCTCCCCTCCCTGACCCCTGGTGCCTCCTACGCCTCCTCCACCTCGCATAACCATTTCTCGCATCCTCTGCGGCCCTGCTCCTTGCAGGAAGGAGGAGGCCTCTCATATATCTTTATGTAACATAAACCTCATAAAATCACTGTCGTAGCCCAAAAAATTGCTGTCATAGGCTATGGCAGCGATTTTCTAACCGCTGCTACTGCAACCGTCGCCGTAGCTCTATGACAGTGGTTGTTGCAGCGATTGTTAGAATCACTATTTTAGATTATCTATTGTAGCGATTTATAAACCACTGTAATAGATCGACCTATCGCAACGGTTATGTAATCGCTGCCATAGGATATCTATAGCAGTATTACATAACCACTACCATAACTAATCTATAGCAACGATTTTTTAACTACTACTATAAGTCTAGTGTAGTGGTTGGCACCAGACCTATGGCAGCGGTTGGCACGGATATGACAGCGATTATAAAACTACCATCATAGATCTTGAATAATTAAAAAATAAATTTTTTATTTTTTTATATATTTTATCTGATAAATATAGATATATAACATAAGAAAATATAATAAATATAAAAACTATTCTAAAATACTAAAATTTTATTATCAAATAAAATTTATTATAATATTTTTTTTTAAAAATAAAATACATCAAAAATCTCCTAAATCTACATCATCATCATCATTGTCGTCATCGGAAGTCAGAACTGGAGCTAGAGTCGGAGCTGGAGCTGGAGCTAAAGCCAGAGCTAGAGCTGAAATGTGGGTCAACATTTTCTCGAAGCTCGTGACTCTAAAATGCATGCTAAGCGTCGACATCATATCTCTCATAATACCCTCTAGATGAGATGCACGCTCCTCAGCCCGATCTGCCCGCATTACAGCATGATCTACTCATGCCAATACCTCCTCAAGCTCCTCCCGGCTGACGACATCGAAAGTTTATGAGGAGATGCTTGCCTTGGATCAGTAACTCATCGACGTGTGTTCGAGCCTACATCGGATCCTCCTAGAGTGCTCAGGTCATAAGACCTGAGATAGATGGTCATGGGGCCCAGAGGTATTCAGTGCCTCGCTCGCAAGCACATCTAACTGATCCTGTAATTATAAATTAAAATAAAATTTTATAAAAAATACTATAATACTAATATATATACTAATATATTTAATACTTATAAAAATATGTTCGATCATAGCGTTCATCGGCCTGCTCGTCTTGTCCGTGCGGCTGAATCGAAAGATCTCGCTACGGCTGGGCATCACTCCATCTCTCATCAGTTATAACAAAGAACAAATTTATCAAAAAAATAATAAAAAATATGAATTTAATTTATTTAGTAAGATTTAAAATTAATTACCTCTCTATGTACACGACTGACCATAGACTCGCGGCCTAGAGTGTGCGTATACTCCTGGATTGCACAGTTTTTCCAATTCTGACGAAAGGTAGCATAATAAGTATTTAAATAAATAATAAATATTTAAATAAAATTTTAAGCATATTAAAAAATTTAAAAGTTAGAAATTTTACCTCGAACTCCTGGCTCCTTCAATGTCTAACCATCCTCTCCCACTGACTCGGAGGATAGTCCTATATTCAAGGAACAAGCTCCTCCAGAGTGTCTCGTCGGTGCAAGTTTTTAGACCCATGAGTAGCCAATGCCGAGGTGGACGAAGTATGCTCCGACTACTCCTTTGATGTGAAACTGCGTGTAATCCACCGAAAGATAGGGGTGAAAGCTAGATGACATTTTGGTGCCATCATGACCTACAACGTTAATGAACATTAATCAATATAACATCGTGACATATCAAATTTTATTCGCTCGAAAGTCGAGCCAGCTCCATGCCTGAGACAGTCGGCTCCGTGCCTGAGACATCTGGCTAGGGTCCTTCTCCAGTCGACTTGATCATGGCCCGAGCTGGCTTGGCTGCATATCCGAGCTGGCTCGGCTGTGTGCCATCCCCTCAATCACTCCCTCTCTCCCTCTCTCGATCTCTCTCGCCGGCGACAGCAGCAAGGCCGAACCCCTCCCTCCCAGCTTTTTCATCTCTCGATCTTCGTCTCTCCCTCTCTCGATCTCCCTCGTCGGTGAGATCGGACCCCATCTCTTCCTCTCTCACCCTTTCGATCTTCCTCATCGGTAAGGCTGGACCCCATCCCTTTCAGTGATGCCGGTGAGGTCGGACCTCCTCCCTCCCTCTCTCTCTCTCTCGATCTTGTACTCTTCCTCTCTCGATCTCCCTTGTCGACGAGGCTAGACCCCCTTTCTCCCAATGATGGTGATGTGGCTTGACCCCCTCCCTCCCAATGATGGCGGTGAGGTCGGATCCCTCCCTTCCTATCTCAAGTACAAATTCGTCGGGTATTCAGGTTCGAATTTGGTATCAATAATTAAAATTAGGTTTGGATCTGAATATTCAGATTTCGATCTGAATCCAATCCGTTGATAGATCTAGTCCACAGTCGCCGACATGGCACGGCCCAAAAACTATGGCATGCAGATAATTATAATATTTATAATATTTATTATAAATATTTTATAAATTATTATAAATATATATGATTAATAAATAATACTATAAAGTTTTTTAAAAAAATTATACCTGCAGCTATAGAGAGCGAATCGCATCGAAAGCTCCAAGGGTCGTCGGCAACGACACTAGAGGAGGACGACCGCACTAGAGGTAACCTACGAAATAAAAGTAAGATAGTGAGATAGAGAAGAGAGAAAAAGAGAAAAAAAAGAGAGAGCAGGAGCGATCGGGGATGGGGGCTAAGGGAAGGGGGCATAGTGATGAAGAGGCCGAAGGAGCTTCGCACTTGATCGAGGGAGGGTCAGAATGATGGTGGTGGTGGGGGGGGTGGAGTTTTGCAAGGGCTGAAGGAGGGTCGGATGGGGGTTCGTTGGAGGAAGGTTCGCTGGGGATCGAGGGAGGGTCGGATGGAGGGCAGGGGGGAGGGATGGGGTTTTGTGGGGGGCCGAGCAAGGGTGGAGGGGGTTTCGCAGGGGAGATGGGGGTCGAGAGGGGGGTGAGGGGATGGGGGGGTTGGGTCGGGGGGTTCGTCGGGGTTTGTTGGAGACCAAGGGAGGGTCGGATGGAGGATGGGGGGGGGTTGGGTGGGGGTGTGGGGTGGTGGATGGTGGAGAAGGATGGCCAGGGATGGGGGGGCTGAAGAGGGAGGGGGAAGGAGGGACGGCGCCGGTCGAGGGGAAGGAGGTGCGACGTCGATCGGGGGGGAGGAGGGGCGACGCCAGCCAGGGGGGAGGAGGGGCGATGCCGACCGAGGGGAAGAAGCCTCACCGATGATGAAGAGGAGGGAGAGAGAGAGAGAGGAGAGCGAGAGAGATTGAGCACGCATAGGAGGAAAGAAAAAATTTGAAGATTTTTAACCTAATCTATAGCAGCGGTTATCGAACCGTTGCCATAAATCTACGGCAGCAGGCTATCGAACCACTGTCATAGATCTACAGCAGCGGTTATCCAAAATCGCTGCCATAGATCTATGGTGGCCATTCTATAATCACTGCTGTAGATCTATAGCAACGATTTTTGATAACCGCTACCATAGGTTTGAAATGATTTTTTTTTAATTTTTTTTAAATATTATATAATTTTAAAATTTAATATCCATCTTCACTATTCATTATGTAAATAATTATCATTAGAGTATCGTTGCAAAAGATCGCCTCGATCCGATGGCCCTAACTTTATCGATCAAAAAAATTTAATTTCGATGATCATAAATAATGATGCGATGATCTGATAAATAGAGACCTTTGATGGATCCAAAAATCTGTAACGATGATCTCGATGATGTTTGTAGCATACTATCAAAGTTTTACTTCAATCGGATATCGTTATCATAGTCAATTTAGTATGGAATGATTTCGATCGTTAAATTAGAAACAAACGATCAAAGGGTTAAATGACGTCCAATTATGAGATAATTTTTTAGTTAAATGATCTTTATTATAATTTTAAATATTTTATATGGCGATGATAGTAAAATTTAAATTATTTTTGTATAAACTATTCATGTTAAGCAGATATTGCAAAAGCACGAGCATAATAACTAGTAAAGTTTCAGAATGGTTATCAGGAAACGTATAGTTTTAGATCATTCTTCATCTCATGAGTTGAATTTTATAATTACCATAGTAAAAAATGATTAAAGTAGTATTTAAGATCATTTATAAAAAAAATTATCTCATAATCAGACACCGTTTGGTCTTTTGATCAATCGTTTATCATTTAACAGTTGAAACTAATCTATACTAAATTGACCAAGATAACGATATCCGATTGAAGTGAAACTTTGATAGTATGCTACAAATATCACCGAGATCATTGTTGCAGGTTTTTGGATCCATCGGAGGTCTTCATCTATCAGATCATCGCATCATCGTTCGTGATCGTCGAAATCAATTTTTTTTGATCGATAAAGCTAGGGCCATCGAATCGAGAAGATCTTTTGCGACGACACTCTAATGATAATTATTTAGATAGTGAATGATAAAGATAGATATTAAATTTTAAAATTATATAATATTTAAAAAATATATATATATGACAGTAGTTATAATTAACCGCTGTCATAAATCATATTATAGCAGCGGTTCCTACTAACCGCTGCTATAGGTCCAACTTATAGCAACGGTTATAATGAATCATTGCTATAGATCGATATATGGCAGCAGTTATAATGAATCGCTGCTATAGGTCGATTTATGATAGTGATTTTTTATAACCGCTGCTATAGATCCGACCTACAATAATGATTTTCGTTAACCACTGCTATATATCGGATCTATAGCAGCAGTTACAAAAACTGCTATTATAGATCCGACCTATAGCAGTAGTTACAAAAACTGCTGTTATAGGTCCGACCTATAGCAGGGGTTAACGAAAATCATTGTCGTAAGTGCTATGGCAGCGGTTTCGAAAATCACTGTCATAGTAAGTACTGCCATAGGCCATTTTTGTAGTAGTGTCAATGTTTCATTCAAAATAAATATCTAAACTAAATTGAATCAAGCAAGGAATCTGAGTAATTAAGTCACCTAACTCCAATCAATCTAGCATGCTTCCCTAAGTCCCAAGCAATCATGACTCATAATTAATCTGAATAATAAAAAAATGAATAATGAGCTACACTAGCCTACAAAGCAATATAACATATCAAAAAAATGGTCGAAGCATGCTGAGCAAATAAATTATATAATGTTGATTGAGAGGAATAAATCTCGATTAGTCTGAGCAAGATGATTTCATCAAATCATGATTGAACTAGTATAAAGATGGTTCAATAAAAATCATAAATGATGAAATCTAATGGTATCCAAGTCTGGTCAAGATAGATGTTGGCATACTGTCCAACAACTATGGATCAGAACTCGCTTTGCTAAGATCAGACTAGAATCATTGAAAAAAAAATTTTACTAGATCAATCATGAAGAGAAAGAAATTATCTAGAAAGAGAAAATATTATAGAGAGAGAAATTAAAGCGAGAAAGTGGAAAGAGAGATGAAGATGAGAGGAAGGAAAATTTTTTTTTTTCTTGTTTTCATTTTCTTCTTTTTTTTTTTTTCTTTTCCTTTGTTTATCTTCTCCCATTTTCTTTACTTTTCTTTTCGTTTGTTTTTCTCTTTCTTCCTTCTTCTTCCTCTTTTCTTTGGCGGAAGAGGGAATTCTTTGATCCCCTTATTCCTCGAAGTAAAGGGATTCCTGATCGGTGGCGCCCATGGCCAAAAGAGAGCATAGTAGGACAATTGAATGCCTTTGGTTTGGTGATGGCGGTGACGAATGGTGCCAAAAAAACCTATTGAAAATCATCAAAAAATAGAAAAATTCATAGGTTGGATTTTTTAAAAAAAGTCTGGTGATGGTCGGCTAGAGTCCCAATAGCCATAAATCATGAAAGATGAGAAGAAAGATTAGAGAAATTCTTACTTTTCTTTCCAGCAAGCTATGGCTTTGATTCTGGTGAGCATGATGATGAAGATCATCCGGAATCAAGAAAGGGATAACAGAGAGAGAAAGATGGCGAGGAGAGAGAGATTCTTGGTGGCAGGTGATCGTGGAGAGGAGGATCCCCTCTTATAGAGAGGAGCCCAAAATTTGTGTAGGTTTTTTTTTTTTTTTTTATTGGGGGCTGGTTGGGGTATCACAAAATTAAAGGTGTGCAAGATGTTTCTTAAGAAATAGAAGGTGTATAAAATATGTGATCTAAAATCTCTCTCTCTCTTATGCTTGCACGTACGCCGGTCCTGCAAGAAGATTGATTCCTACGTTATAGGCTAGATTTGGCGGGAAAAGGATCTGCAATGTACTCATTCCTGCAACATAAGAGCGAGCCGCACAAAACCACCCCTACAAAACCAGCAGGGATTTCGAGCTAGTTTTAGAAACCATCAGTGCACTAAAGCAGATTATAGTTAGCAAAACCTTTTTTTCCGATTTTTACTGACCCAAGAAATCAGCTATAGAGATTCAATTCATCAGATCAGCTATAGGATTGCATGAGCCCATTCAACTGAACAACAAGGCTCTAGGCTTCTTCTGATTGGATCAGTCCATGAATTTTTTCCTTTCTTGACGATAAGGGAGGCCAAAAGAGAGCACACTGCTTTCCAAATAGAACTATCAAGGAGGAGCACACTGCTTTCCAAATAGAAGCAGTTATAGATTGTGTCTAACCTCACTATGACGATATTCCCTTTCACTGCATCCTCTCACTAATAACAATTATCTGATCAGAAGATATTGTAGATATGACATCAACAAAAGAAATCATTTAGCTCGACTTTTTTTTTTTCCATTGGTAGTTTTCTTATTGCTATGGTCCTGTTTGGATATTCCTATAGAACTGAGCTCAAAATCCTATCAAAATCGTGCCTGTTGGCTCAATTAGCTTGTATTTTCAAAATGCTTCCAATTAAACCATCTCAGATCCTAGCTATTGGGTTATGGGAAGGAAAAAAGGATCTATGGAGGTTTTATTTCTTTGTATAGGATTTGATTGATATGAGGCGATGTTCAAATAGATGGCCCAGTACATGAATCCCACTGGATTTTCTTTTTTCTTTTTGATGTAAATGAGTTAGAGAATATCTAACTTAGGGGTGTTATATTAGCTTAATAGTAATTACATATAATAGGGCGTGCATATGGATATATTGGGAATATTGGATGCTGATTTTTCATCCAACTCCATCCGGCACTAGAGTTTTTTGGCCATATAGAGTTACAGATTCTGCAAAACTACAGACTTTTTCAGAGTAAGAATAAAATTCTCTATTTCAGACAAAAAGACTTCTCCCTACCAACAACCACCTGGAACACTCTGTTGTTGGAAAAATTTTTCGATTGACTTGTGCTTTTGTTGATTGTTTTCTTCGATTTTTCCAGAATGAAGTTCAACTGATTTTGTCACTATTTTCTATAGCTGGAACCTATTGTGGAGTTGTAACTTAGAATTCTCTTACAGAATTTGAATCCTATGAAATCTTCTCTAAAGTCTAACGGCATCATCCACATCAATCAAAGGAATGTTCTTTTCTACTGTTCTGTTAGTCGGTGGAATGGGTTTGGGGCCAAGAAGACCGATCTGCTTTGTTTGTGTTGCCAGAAAAATATAAATCCTTACAACATTGCAGACTGGCTGTTTTTGAAATTTTGGGAGATTAGACCTTCTTCCATTGCCAATGAAATCCATAATCCATAGAGTTTTATGATATATTTATTAAAAATAGTATCTCAAAGCCAATCATCAGCCTGTTGATGATTGAATTATTTTATGTAATTATATATAAACTATTAATTAAATAAAAGTTATTCTGATTTTTTGATCATAAATTTTTCATTTTCTAATGAACTCCTGTCTGTTGTGATGAAGTTCTTAGGACTACTTAGAATCGATAAAGAAGAATTTGTCGCTTAGTCCTTAAAATTATTCGCGACTAAATGATACGTTGTTACTAAGGATGATAATGTCTATCGAGTATAGATCGTTATGTGCCATATAGGTTGATTATCCTCTTAACTAATGAGTATGGAGATGCTGGTATGGTATATAAAAAAGATGTAGAGATATATCTGCACTGAATGTAACCAACTTTGGAGCTTTTCTGCTGTCGAGAATTGCTCCAATGGAATATATGCATAGGTGTCCCTCCGACTTGAGATCACTACGGTGACTTCCCAGTAACTTACTATACTTTGGTGCTGGACTACTTGAATTTCTAATTCAGTGATAGAAGATTTTTGGGTATAGTCAAGTACTTGAGGAGTCGGTGTGTGAGTCAAGATGAGATTGACCACTCTTGATTTTAAGAGATGTATTCAATAGTATTTCAATTTAGCAAAGCCTTGGTCAAGGTAGTTCTAGTGAGGAATCATAGGACTAATTGCATTGAGACATAATTTGGATGTATCTTCCAGGGTTGACAGTTTAATCCTGAGTCATCCTATGTATAGAAATCAAATGGATGAATTATGCAGTAACCATATTTACGTAGATTCTGAATATTATGATTGCACTATTCAGTTTATCCGATTGTTGGGTACCATTGCTAGATGGTTACTTCGATTAGTATAAAAAATTAGTTTCTATGCTATCGGTTTAGGTTTGAACCTACGGAATCACATACAATAGAGATTCTTACTCGACCTGATGGCTGATCTATGAAAGATTAATTAGTAATTTGATCACTAATTAACTCAATTTGGTTGAAAAATTATTTATGATCAAGTCTAATTGAATTAGATTCAATTAGATTTGATCAGATTAGGTTATAAGATAACCTAATAATCAAGAAGATTTGATCTCTGATTTGATCGAGGGTTGGGCTTGATTAATTTCTGATTTGATTAGGATTTAATTGAGCCTAATTAAGTCTAAATAAGTTAGATTTAATCTGATCTAATTGGACCTAACTAATTTGGATTGATTGATTCAATTGGATGACAAACATAAGACTAGTTTGACTAGTCTTCCCATGTGCCACATCACCCTTTGACTTGTGCCATCCTTTCTCCACAAAAAAGATGTTTCTCGTGAATTTTTTCCATACAAGGGAGGGCATGCATTCTCCCTTCTCACATGCCTTATGGATTAGTTTGATCTAGTTACCAATTGAATTCGAATTGAATTTGAATTTAAATAGGTAACCACTTGATCTAATTAAACCACTTCCTCATGCCTTCCTTGTTTGTACGCTTCTATAAAATATTTTGATTTTATAGACGTGCGAAATATGGGAAGGTAGAAAGAAGAGAGAGGAACATCGAAAGAAAAAAAGAGAAGAGAAAGTCTCTTCTGTGTGCGTGAAAGATTTCCTGCGTAAAGGATTTTTGGGTGAGTGCATACCCTAGGATCTATACCTAGGATTTGGGATTCTTATTGTGAGTTACGAGGGTCATGACTTCATAAGATTGCTGGAAGGCCTCCTGTTCTATCTTCTACATTCATCGAAATTCGGAGCGTCTGAAGACTCCATGAAGAAGATCAAAGGAGTTTGATCTACATCGGTTTATAAAGAATTCTATATGAGCTAGCACTCGGGAGGAGTTGATCGAGATCAGAATTTCGTGTGAATTATCCATGGAGGCTAGATACTTGTATGGCTGCATCGTGGTGATCAGATCTATACCGAGGAGATCAGATTGCAGAGTTCATCTATCCATGAAAAGGTAATATGTTCTAAACACATAGAGCAGTAAAAATAGTTTTACTGTAGTTGCTGTTTTTATTTTATAGATATGCATGTATATATAATAGATTAGATCTAGATTATATAGGATTTTTAGATTAGATCTATAGCTCTTATTTTAATTTGATTAATAATAGTTTTTGCTGCGTATGTTTTTTGAAAAAAAAAATTTGAAAGTAGGGCTAGTAACCCTGCATTCCTTCCTTCAAATAGTATTAGAGCTGCTGGTTCTTTGATGTATTATATATGCATGTTTGGATTATTATTAGATTAGATCTAAATGATAATCTGATCTAAAAGATAAAAATAATAATCGCATGGACTGTAGGTTGTCCTGCTGTAAGATTTATCCCTTATAGTAGAAAGATTATCCTGATACGTTGCGATCTATAACATTAATCATAAAAATTTTAGATTAGATCTAACAAACTTTTTTATGATATGTTAGATTGGGTTTAATCTAAATTTTTATCATGAATTAGTATTTAGATTAGATCTAATAGTTTCATGATTTTTTTTTATAATTTACATAGATTTAGATTAAACCTGAATAGGATCTTAGGAAGGTTATGTTTGCTGATCGAACCGGCTCTCTCAGGTATCGAGCAAGCTCAACTAGCATGCTAGCCATGATTCAATTTCTGGATTGATGCTTCAGCTAGCTCGATCAGGAATCGGGCTGGCTCGGATGGGATCCGAGCTTGCCCGACTGGAATGATGGCCTTCAGGCCTTTTATCCAAGCAGGCTATCTCAGGAATCGAGCTGGCTCGATTTCTGCTCGGGCCAGCTCAGATGGGATCCGAGCTAGCCCGACTGAGAAGTTGACTGAAGATCTTGATTGGCTGGTTTTATATGATCAAACCTATATCTAGTGCTTGTTTATGAAATAAGTCGATCCATTTTTGAAATGAGTCGATCTATTTAGTAAAATAGTGGTAGGATGTAAAGAATCTTTTAAAATTTTAAAAAATATTTTTGAAATGCTAAATCCTAACCTTCAGCCTAAAACTTAATTGAGAATTAAGCATGATGAATTAGGATCCAGAATTATGAATTAAAGATCCAAAATCATTGATCATAAAATATGGATTATCGGATTAGTTAAATTAGGCTCATTAATTGGATTAGACCTAAAGTTAGTTAAAGAATGGACTAAATTAGAGTTATTGATCAAATCTAACCAAATATTGATTTAGATTAGGTCAAGAACTCTTTAGGCCAAATTATAATAGTTGTAGTTGGTCAATTTCATGTCTTTAATAAGAATCAAATGAACTTGATTTATGACCATGCGATCGAACCTAAAATTGCTAGATTAGTCAAATTAAAACTAATGAATCGGATGGTGTCTAAGGTAAGTCTGGCAACTTAAACCAGTGATTTTTAATTAGAAGCTTCTCGCACTGATTCAATCTTTGATGAGTTAATGGCATATCCCTTCCACTGATCTCACTTATCTGACCATCCTGATGAATTAGGTTTTGATTAAATCCTTGGTGATTTGGGCTCACCCATGTCAATTAGGTAAATCGGTTTAACTGATTTAGATGCTCCTAATGTCAGTTTTAATTAGATTCTTATTGATTTAACTTGGTGAAGTCAGTGGGAGAATCTAAATTGACTAGTTAATTCTTCTTTAAATTAATTAATAAAATTTTCTAAAATTATTAGATCCTTAAAATGATAAAGTTATGGTGATAACTAAGTCATAGCCTCCTATTAAGTTGAATGATAATGGATCCACTAGTTTAATAATCATTGGAGGTTCAAAGATCTAGTGCTTATTGACTAATAAAATTATCATTCATAATATGATAATTTGGTCGTGTCTTTCTAATGATGGTCAGGTTGGCCGACCAAAGTTGGGCCTGATCATTTGTTGGTCTGATACATCAAATATGATCATATTAATGATTGGACCTAACTAGATCTTTTCAGTGGAGGCCAAAGCCTATTGATTAGATTTTTGAGGCAAAATTAAAATTACTAAAAGTTATTTAGAGAAATAATTGGTTATGAACCTTTTCATAGATGCATATGGATTGACCAACCAAAATTGAACTCGTGTACAATCTATGTGGATTCTAATATCTACTAAGAAATTAGAGTAATTCCTCAAATTAACGGTAGAGGCTATCAATTCATATATAAAAATAGTGAAAGAATTTTTAGACTAAAATCCAAGTCTTTAGAGTAAATAATTCATATACTAATTAGATCTTTGATTTTTCTTTAATGTGCAAAAATGGCCACTACCCTATCGCTCCAGTCATTGTTGGATAATGATAAATTTATGGGATCCAACTTTGATAGCTGGTATTGAAAGTTGAAGATCGTCTAAGAGCATGAGTTGATCTTATATGTATTAATTGATCCTACACCTGAGGAGCCAGTTTTGAATGCTAGAGGTGGAGTCCGAGATACTTATCAGAAGTGGCTCAATAATTGCACCATCATTCCATGCATAATGTTGGCGGCAATGAAAGATGAGTTTAGCCATA
Source organism: Cocos nucifera (assembly GCA_006176705.1). NCBI lineage: Eukaryota > Viridiplantae > Streptophyta > Magnoliopsida > Arecales > Arecaceae > Cocos > Cocos nucifera. The sequence goes on from QRFJ01000873.1 coordinate 886,734, forward strand.
GGTTCGAGAATGTCTAACTTAAGAAGATGCTTCAAATGTTGAACAACTCTTTTGGTATGCCTGACAACGTTGAAAGGCATAAGTCTAGTTGTGCTATTTTCAAGGATCGAATGAAGGATGGGACGTTTGTCATCGATCATGTATTATACATGATCGAGATGATTGAGCGCTTGAGTAAGCTAGGCTTTTCCTCGCATGAGCAACTCGGGAAGGATGCGATCCTGAATTCATTGCCCAAGTTTTTCCTTCCATTTCTTACTCATTTTAGGATGACAAAGCCTATAATGAACTACCATGATTTATTGGGATTATTGCAGAACTTTGAAAAGAATCACCAACTCCAAAAAGAGTCGATGAATGTAATGGGAGGATCTTCTTCTGGTCAATTCTTTAAGAAAGAAAGAAAGAACAAGAAGGTGTAGCTGCATGCTGGAACGTCTACACAGGATCAGATCAAAAAGCACAAACCTGACCAGAGTCGTGTAGAGTACTTTTTTTATAAGAAGCGGGGGTATTAGAAGAAAAATTATCCTCAATACAATGCCTTCCTGGATCCGAATAGGCCGAGGAAGAAGCAAGTAGTTGCTGGACAAGGTAATTATATGATAACACCTTGTGACTTCTCAATTTGTGATACTACTACCTAGGTATTAGATATTATCATATTTATAATTCAATGCAGAATTTTAGGTCAGTAGAAGATTTGGTAAAGGCAAGAGGTTTCTGAATGTTGGAGATAGAAGACAAGTTCCAATTCTAGCCTTAGGAATCATAAACCTTATGATCAATTCTCATAGAGTTATTCTTAATGATTATTATTTTTGCCTAAGTTTTTTATTGAATGTAATTTTCTATAGGCCTTTTGGCCAAGAACAGTTATCAATTTTCAATAAAAATAAATTTTTATAATATCATTTTGATTAGTATTACAGTTTGTATTAGATAATTGAATAATAAAATTTATCTATTATCACAGCCTATTAATGTAGTCCAATTTCTCGATAAATGCCCTAGATTTAACGATGTGTTAGTTATCTACCTTTGGCACTGTAGGCTAGGCCATATTAAAAAGGACAGAATAAATAGGTTAGCTCAAGAAGAAATTTTTGAGGTCAGTGATTATGAATCACTTCCGACCTATGAGTCATGTCTTCTTAAAAAAATGATCAAGTCATCTTTTATTAGAAAGGATGAATGAGCCAGTAAACTCCTGGGTCTAGTACATACTAATGTATGTAGATCCATGAGCATAAGTGCTAGAGATGGATATATCTACTTTATAACCTTCATAGACGATCTATCGAGGTATGGGTATATATATTTAATGAAGCATAAGTCGGAGTCGTTTGAAATGTTTAAACTATTCCATAATGAGGTAGAAAAGCAAATTGGAAAGAGTATTAAAACTCTTTAGTCTGACTGAGGAGGTGAGTATCTTTTCAGTGAATTTTTGATATATCTTGGAAAGAATGAGATTCTCTCCCAATGGACTCCTCCTGGAATACCACAGCGTAATGGTGTGTTTGAAAGAAAAAATCGAACCCTGTTGGATATGATTCAATCCATGATGGGATTTGCCAGTCTATCTATCTCCCTATGGGGATATGCGCTCGAGTCAACTTATTATATTCTGAATAGGATTTCGAGTAAGTCTATTTCTAAAATACCATATGAGATGTGGATAGGATGTAAGCCAGTACTCTCGCATTTTAGGATTTGGGGGTGTCCAAGTTATGTCAAACATTTAATAACAGATAAGCTTGGACCTAGGTCTAACAAGTGTAGTTTAACTGGATATCCAAAAGAGAGCAAAGGGTATTACTTCTACCTTGCTGATGAGTAGAAAGTGTTTGTCAACCTAAAGACAGTCTTTTTAGAAAAGAAGTTCTTTAGTGAAGGGACTAATACCTCTAGGGTCGAGCTTGAGGAAGTTTGGCAAGTAGAAAAAACAACACAAGTCACTGAACCAAAATTAGATTTGATTCGATCAGACCCGAAGCTTAGTGAACTTGTACCCTTAAGATGATCTAGTAGAGTACCATGTCAGTCGAACAGATACTATGATTTCTTGATTTAGGATGGTGAACCTATCAAACTCGATGAGAACGATGAGAATTTGATCACCTATATGGATGCAATGCAGAGACCCCACTCTAGAAAATGGCTTGAGGCCATAAAATCCGAAATGGAGTTCATGAAGGTCAATGGTGTATGGACATTGGTTGACCCATCCGAAGAGGTAAAACCCATAGGATGTAAGTGGCTCTTCAAAAGAAAAAAGGGTGCAGATGGGATGGTAGAGACCTATAAAGTCTGTCTGATTGCTAAGGGGTATCGTCAATGTTATGGTATAGACTATTAGAAGACATTCATTTCTATAGCAATGCTCAAGTCCATTCGGATCATGCTTGCGATAATTGCGTATCTAGACTATGAACTGGTAGATGGATGTGAAAATGGCTTTCTTAAATGGAGAGCTGACTGAAGAGGTGTATATGATACAACCTGAAGGTTTCACATCCGTAGATGAGTCTAAGGTGTGCAAGCTTTAAAGATCCATTTATGGACTGAAGCAAGCATCTCAGAGTTGGAACATACATTTTGATAGGATGATTAAGACATATTGCATTGTTAAGAATAAAGAAGAGCCCAACATATATAAATGGGCTAATGGTCCCATAATAGTATTTCTAGTATTGTATGTGGATGACATTCTCTTAATTGAAAATGATATCCCTATATTATAAGAAATAAAGATCTGGCTATCGTCATAGTTCTCCATGAAGGATCTGAAAGAAGCTTCCTATATCCTAGGGATGAAGATTTATAGAGATAGATCTAAAATATTGCTTGGATTATCCCAGTCTACATACATTGATATTATACTGAAGAGGTTCAGCATGGAGAATTTCAAGAAGGGCTATCTACTGATAGGCCATGAAATTTTTTTCTTGAAAAGAGATTGTCCGACAATACCTCAAGAGAGAGAGCATATAAGTAGAATTTCATATGCTTTGATAGTGGATTCTATTATGTATGCCATAACATGTACGTGATCAGATGTGACATACTCACTAGAGATAGTGAGTAGATACTAATCTGATCCAGGAGAGAACCACTAGAAGATCAGTAAAACCATCCTAAAGTATTTGAGAAATACTAAAGATCAGTGGCTTATTTATGGTGAGTCAAACTTGAGACTTGTGGGATTTACAAATTTTAGTTTTCAGTTTGTTCATGATGATAGTAAGAGTATGTCGGAATATATGTTTATCCTTAATGGTGGTGCTATTTGCTGAAAAAGTTTCAAGCAGCACACCATGGCCGATTCAGTGTACGAGATGGAATATATTACTACATCAGATGCTACCAAAGAAGTGGTGTAGTTGAAGAAGTTTATCACTGATGATCCAGTTCTGCTTTTCTACGACAGCTCTGGAGCCATAGCTCAGACGAAAGAATCGAAGGCACACCAGTGGACGAAGCATATTCTGCATCGCTTCCATCTTATTCAGAAGATCGTAGATCGAGGTGACATCGATCTTCAGATGGTCGATGAAAAAGAGAATCTGACCGACCCATTCACTAAAGTCATTGCGGTAAAGAAGTTTGATGACTTCAAGTTGAAGATGGGTATACGATATTGCACTGATTGGCTTTAGGCCAAGTGGAAGATTGTTGAAAATACTGTCCCAAAGTCAATCATCAGTTTGTTGATAATTGATCTATTTTATATAATTATATATAAATTACTAATTAAATAAAAATTATTTTATCTTTTTCATCATAAATTTTTCATCTTCTAATGAACTTCTGTTTATTGTGATGAAGTCCTTAGGACTATTTAGAATCGACAAAGGAGGATTTATCATTTAGTTCTTAAAATTATTCATGACCAAATGATACGTTATTATCAAGAACGACAATATCTATCGAGTATAGATAATTATGTGCCATATAGGTTGGTTGTCCTCTCAACTAATGAGTGTGGAGATACTACAATGGAATACAGGTAAGATGTAGGGGTACATCTACACTGAACATGACCAACTTCAAAGCTTTTTTGCTATCGAGAATTATTCCGATGGAATATGGGCATAAGTGTCACTACTACAAAAATAGTCTACGACAGCGCATACTATTGCAGCAATTTTCAAAATCGCTGCAATAGAGTCTACGGCAGCGGTTACAAAGAACCACTACTGTTGGTGTAGAATCTGGTCAACATCGAATTGAGCTGAAGTTGAGGAAGAAGAGGTCACCTTTTGCTATCGAGAATTATTCCGATGGAATATGGGCACAAGTGTCACTACTACAAAAATAGTCTACAATAGTGCATACTATTATAGCGATTTTCAAAATCGCTGCAATAGAGTCTACGGCAGTGGTTATAAAGAATCTCTACTATTGGTGCAGAATCTAATCGACGTCGAATCGAGCTGGAGTTGAGGAAGAAGAGGTCACCATCGGTGACCTACAAAAATAAAGTTTCATCCAAAGTTGATGGTGGTGGCTCCGGCAGGATCCTCCGACGATCAAGTCAGTTTTTCTAGCCAATAGAAATGAAGTGCTCGGGCAAGAATTCAGTAAAATTTTAGGAAGAAGAAGAGAGCTTAGAGAAAATATATTTGAGAGTCCCTTTTTATAGATGGAGCTTGTAGTAACTATCCAATAGTGAGCCGTTCGGAGCCATGTGGAGTTTATTATGGAGAGTGATGTCCGTTGTTGTGATGTGGCCATTCGATAATGGGCCGTTTGGAGCCACATGAAGTTTGTTATGGAGAGTGGTATCCATTGTCATGAAGTGGCCGTTCGTTGAGATTTAATAGTCGAAGTTCAGAGGAAGAAGGTGTTGGTTAGTAAAGAGCTTTGACATGCATCAATTTTAGAGGAGTTCGCACTTCTAAAGAAAATACGGCTAGAGGAGATCATCCAGAAAGAATGCTAGCTGAACTCTGGAAGTAATTCACTAGAGGAATCCAATCAAAGGAGAAATATGAAAGAAGTTCGGTTCTTGGAAGAGTTCGACTGAAGAAAAAGTTCGTAAGAAGTTTGGCTCCTAGAAGATCTCGATTAAAGGAGAAATCCATAAGGAGTTCAGCTCCTGAAGAATTTCGACTAAAGAAAAAATTCATAAGAAGTTTGGCTTTCAAAGGAGCTCAATTGAAGGAGAAGTCCGAAAGGAGTTCGACTCCTAGAGGAGCTTGACTGAAGAAGAAATCTGAAAAAAATTTGGCTCCTGAAGGAGTCCATCTAGAGGAGAAATTCATAAGAAGTTTAGCTCTAAAAGGATCTCGACTGAAGGACAAGTCTAGAAGAAGTTCGGCTTTTGAAGGATCTCGACTGAAGGAAAAGTCCAAAAGGAGTTCGGCTCCTGAAGGAGAAATTTGGAAGAAGTTTGACTCCTGAAGGAGTCCGATTGAAGGAAAAATTTGGAAGGAGTTTGGCTTCTAAAGGAGTTTTATCGAAAGAGAAATCTGTAAGGAGTTTGGCTCCTGGAGGAGTCCAACTGAAGAAGGAGTTCGGCTCCTGAAGAAACTCGACTGAAAAAAAAATTTGGAAGGAGTTTGGCTTCTAGAGGATCTCGACTGAAGAAAAAATCCGGAAGGAGTTTGGCTCCTAGAGAAACTTGATTGAAGAAAAAATTTAAAAGGAGTTCAGCTCTTGGAGGAGTCCGACTGAAGGAGGAGTTTGGCTCTTGGAGAAACTCGATTGAAGAAGAAATTTGAAAGGAGTTCGGCTCCTGGAGGAGTCCGACTGAAGGAGAAGTTCAGAAGGAGTTCGGCTCCTGGAGGAGCTTGATTGAAGAAAAAATTCAAAAGAAGTTCGGCTCCTAAAGAAGTCTGACTGAAGAAGAAATCCAAAAGGAGTTTGGCTCCTGAAGGATTTCGATTGAAGGAGAAGTTCGGAAGGAGTTCGGCTCCTGGAGAAACTTGACTGAAGAAAAAATTCAGAAGGAGTTCAGCCCCTGAAGAAACTTGACTAAAGAAGAAATTTAAAAGAAGTTCAGCTCCTAGAGGAGTCCAACTGAAGGAAGAGTTCAGCTCCTGGAGAAACTTGACTGAAGAAATAATTCGGAAGGAGTTCGACTCCTGGAGGAGTCCGACCGAAGGAGAAATCAAGGAGTTTGGCTCTTGGAGGAGTCTGACTGAAGGAGAAATTCGTAAGAAGTTTGACTCATGTAGAAATCTGCCTGAAGGAGAAATCCATCAGGAGTTTGGCTCTTGGAGGAGTCCAACTGAAGAAAAAATCCATAAGAAGTTTGGCTCCTGTAGAAATCGGACTGAAGAGGAGTTTAGAAGGAGTTCGGCCACTGGAGGGGCCCGACTGATGAAGAAAGCTGGGAGGAGTTCGGCTGGGGTTCGACTGCTGGAGAAAGAATTTTTGATCGATGTTCTTCCGTGATTACCGACTGCAATAGGCTAAGCATCAAATTGGACTTTGGCGGGAGCGGGGTTTATCCCCAAAAATAGTTCCTCCACTCTCGAGTTCGAAATTCGAAGGAAGGGAGTATAAAAAAGGTGACTACCAAAGTCCTTTTATGGGCTTTGCATCCATTGAGGTTGAAGCTCGGAGGAGATCTTATCTCCTGCTGAGCTTGAAGGAGATCTTATCTCCTGCTGAAGTTGAAGCTGAAGCTCGGGAGAGATCTTATCTTCAGCCGAGGTTGAAGTTGAAGCTGAAGCTTGGGGAAGATATTATCTTCAGTCGAGGTTGAAGAAGATCTTATCTCTTGTTGACGTAGACATTGGAACTCGGGGGAGATCTTATCTCCAGTCGAGGTTTATGTCGAAGTTGAAGGTCGGGGGAGATCTCATCTCCTATTGACGTTGCGATCGAAGCTTGGGGAAGATCTTATCTTCAATAGAGGTTGACGTTGAAGTTGAAGTTTGAGAAAGATCTTGTCTCCTGCGAAGCTTGAAGTTAAAGTTGGAGTTGAAGTTCGAGAGAAATCCTATCTCCAGTTAAGCTTCTAGGGAGATCTTGTCTCCTGTTGATGTAGACATTGAAGTTTATGGGAGATCTTATCTTCCATCATTGTTGGGCACAATGGGGCCGCTGTCGGAGTCTTTCCTCCCATCTCATCTAAAATGAACGAGACTTTCGACTTTGCTCACATTAGGATGAGGTCCTCCTTCTATTCCTAATGGGCTGTGAGAGCACATAAGGGCCATTGTCAGGACCTCTCCCTCCATCTCGTCTAAAATGAACGAGGCTTTGGACTTTGCTCACGTTAGGATGAGGTCCTCCTCCTATTTCTAATGGACTGTGGGGGCACATAAGGACCATTGCCAGGACCTCTCCCTCCATCTCGTCTAAAGTGAACGAGGCCTTCGACTTTGCTCGTGTTAGGATGAGGTCTTCCTCCTATTACTAATGGGCTGTGGGGGCACATAAAGGCGTTGCCAGGGCCTCTTCCCCATCTCATCTAAAATGAACGAAGCCTTTGACTTTGCTCACGTTAGGATGAGGTCTTCCTCCTATTCCTAATGGACTGTGGGGGCACATAAGGGCCGTTGTCAGGGCCTCTCCTACCCATCTCGTCTAAATTGAATGAGGTCTTCGACTTTGCTTATGTTAGGACGAGGTCCTCCTATTCCTAACGGGCTGTGGGGCACATAAGAGCCGTTGCTTAGGGCCTCTCCCCCATCTAGTCTAAAATGAACCCTGCTTTCGACTTTGCTCGCGTTAGGATGAGGTCTTCCTCCTTTTCCTAATGGCCTGTGGGGGCACATAAGAGCCATTATCAGGGTCTCTCCCCCCATCTCGTCTACAATGAATGAGGCCTTCAACTTTGTTCACGTTAGGAGAAGGTCCTCCTCCTATTCCTAACAGGCTGTAGGGGCACATAAGGGCCGTTGCCACGGCCTCTCCCCCATCTCATCTAAAATGAACGAGGCCTTCGACTTTGCTCATGTTAGGATGAGATCTTCCTCCTGTTCCTCCTATTCATTTTAGATGAGATGGGGGAGAGGCCCTGACAATGGCCCTTATGTGCTCCCACAGTCCATTAAGAATAGGAGGAAGACTTCGTTCTAACGCGAGCAAAGTCGAAGGCCTCATTCATTTTAGATGAGATGGGGAAAGAGATCCTGACAACGATCCTTATGTGCCCCCACAGCCCATTAGGAACAGGAGGAAGAACCTCGTCCTAACGTGAGCAAAGTCGAAGGCCTCGTTCATTTTAGACGAGATGGGGGGAGAGGCCCTAGACAATGGCCCTTATGTGCCCCCACAGTCCGTTAGGAATAGGAGGAGAACCTCATCCTAACGTGAGCAAAGTCGAAGGCCTCGTTTATTTTAGATGAGATGGGAGGAGAGGTCCCTGACAATGACCCTTATGTGCCCCCACAGTCCGTTAGGAATAGGAGGAGGACCTCGTCCTAATGTGAGCAAAGTCGAAGGCCTCATTCATTTTAGACTAGATGGAGGGAGAGGCCCCGATAGCGGTCCCATTATGCCCAACAACGATGGAAGACAAGATCTCCTCAACCTCGGCTGAATAAGATCTCCTCAACCTGTCTACATTAACAGGATCTCCCCAGACAAGATCTTTCAGGTCAAGCTCGGTTGGAGACAGGATCTCCTCCGAACTTCAATTTCAACTTCAACTTTAAGCTTCGCAGGAGACAAGATCCCCGAACTTCAACTCCAACTTCAACTTCAGCTTCAAGCTTCACAGGAGACAAGATCTTCTCCAAACTTCAACTTCAATGTCAACCTCTGTTGAAGACAAGATCTTCCCCAAGCTTCGATCGCAACGTCAACAAGAGATATGATCTCCCCCAAGCTTCAACTTCGACGTCAACCTCGGCTGGAGATAAGATCTCCCCCGAGCTCCAACGTCTACGTCAACAGGAGATAAGATCTCCTTCAATCTCGACTGGAGATAAGATCTTCTCCGAGCTTCAACTTTAACTTCAACCTCGGCTAGAGATAAAATCTCCCCCAAGCTTCAGCTTCATCTTCAACCTCGATTGGAGATAAGATCTCTCCCGAGCTTCAGCTTCAACTTCAGTAGGAGATAAGATCTCTTTCAAGCTCAGCAGAAGATAAGATCTCTCCTGAGCTTCAACCTCAATGGGTGCAGAGCCCAGAAAAGGACTTCGGCAGTCATCTTTTTTATACTCCCTTTCTTCAAATTTTGAACTCAAAAGTGGGGGGACTATAATTAGGGATAAACCCTGCTCCTACCAAAGTTCATTTTGATGCTTAGCCTAATACAGCCGATAATCATGAAAAAGCTTCGATCGAAAATTCTCCCTCCAACAGCCAAACTCCTCCCAGCCTTCTTCATCAGTCAGGCACCTCCAACGGCCAAACTTCTTTCAGACTCCTCTTCAGTCCGATTTCTACAGGAGCCGAACTCCTTACAGATTTCTCCTTTAGTTGAACTCCTCCAAGAGCCAAACTCCTTACGAATTTCTCCTTCAGGTAAATTTCTACATAAGCTGAACTCCTTATAGATTTCTCTTTCAGTCGGACTCCTTCAGGAGCCGAACTTCTTCCTGATTTCTCTTTCAGTCGGACTTCTTTAGGAGCCAAACTCCTTCTGAATTTCTTCTTTAGTCAAGTTTCTCTAGGAGCTGAACTCCTCCTTCAGTCGAAATTCTTTAGGAGCCAAACTCCTTCTAGATTTCTCCTTCAGTCGAACTTCTTCAGGAGCTGAACTTCTTCCAGATTTCTTCTTTAGTCAAGCTCCTCCAGGAGTCGAGCTCCTTCCGGACTTCTCCTTTAGTCGGACTCCTCTAGGAGCCAAACTTCTTTCAGATTTCTCCTTAAGTCGAGTTTCTCCAGGAGCCAAACTCCTCCTTCAGTTGGACTTCTCTAGGAGCTGAACTTCTTTCGAATTTGTCCTTCTATTAAGTTTCTCCAGGAGCCGAACCCCTTCCAAATTTCTTCTTCAGTCGAAATCCTCCAGAAGCCAAACTCTTTTTGAATTTCTCTTTCAGTTGAGTTTCTCCAAGAGCCGAACTCCTCCTTCAGTCGAACTCCTCCTAGAGCCAAACTCCTTACGAATTTCTTCTTTCGGTAGAACTCCTTCAGGAGCCGAACTTCTTCCAAATTTTTTCTTCAGTTGGACTCCTCCAGGAGCTGAACACCTTCCAGATTTTTTTCAGTCAAGCTCCTCTCGGAGCTGAACTCCTTCCAGACTTCTTCTTCAGTCGAGATCCTCCAGAAGCCAAACTTCTTCCAAACTTCTCCTTCAGTCGAGATACTCCTGGAGCCGAACTCCTTATGGATTTTTCCTTCAAACGAACTCCTCTAGGAGTCAAACTTCTTTTGAATTTCTTCTTTAGTTAAGCTCCTTTAGGAGTCGAACTCCTTTCAGACTTCTCCTTTAGTCGAGCTCCTCTAGGAGCCAAACTTCTTATGGATTTCTTCTTCAGTCAAGATCGTCCAGGAGCTGAACTCCTTATGGATTTCTTCTTCCATCGAGATCCTCCAGGAGCCGAACTCCTTACGGACTTCTCCTTCGACTGAACTCCTCCAAGAGTCAAACTCCTTTCAAACTTCTCCTTTGGTTGGATTCCTCCAGTGGATTACTTTTAGAGTTTAGCTAGCATTCCTTCTGGATGATCCTCTCTACCTGTATTTTCTTTAGGAGTCTGAACTTCTCTGAAATTGATGCATGTCAAAGCTCTTCACTAACCAACACCTTCTTCCTCCGAACTTCGATTATTAAATCTCAATGAATGGCCACTTCATGACAACGGACACCAGTCTTCGTAACAAACTCCACGTGGCTCCAAATGATCCATTATCGAATGGCCACATCACAACAACGAACATCACTCTTCATAACAAACTTCGCATGGTCCCGAACGGCCCACTATCGAACGGTTACTACAAGCTCTATCTATAAAAAGGGACCCTCAAATATATTTTCTCTAAGCTCTCTTCTTCTTTCCAAAATTCTACTGAATTCTTATTCGAGCACTCCATTTTTATTGATCAGAAAAGCTGACTTGATCGTCGGAGGGTCCTATCGGAGCCACCACCATCGACTCCGAATGAAACTTTATTTGTGCATATCACCGACAGTGACCTCTTCTTTCTTAACTCCAACTCGATCCGGCATTGATCAAATTCTACACCAACAGCTACTATAGGACTGACTTATCGCAGCGGTTACAAGAAATCGCTGCCATAGTTCGAACTATGGTAGCAATTTTTTTTAACCATTGCCATAGGTCCGATCTATGGCAGTGGTTCTTTATAACCACTATCATAGGTCTGATCTATAGCAGCGGTTAGGATAATTGCTGTCGTAGGTTGGACCTATGATAGCGGTTTCTTGTAACCACTACTATACGTTGATCTATGGCAGTGGTTATTTATAATTGCTGTAATATTTTTTTTAATTTTTTTTAATTTTTTTTAATTATTATATAAATTTAAGATATAATATTCATTTTCATCATTTATTATCTAAATAATTATTAATAGAGTATCATCACAAAAGATCATCTCGATCTGATGGTCCTAGCTTCATCGATTAAAAAAAATTTAATTTTGACAACTACGAATGACGATGCGATGATCTAATAGATGGAGACCTTCGATAGATTCAAAAATCTGTAATGATGATCTCAGTTATGTTTGTAGCGTATTGTCAAAGTTTCACTTCAATCGGATATTGTTATCTTGGTCAATTTAGTATAGGTTAATTTCGATCGTTAAATGATAAATGAGTGATTAAAGGAACAGTCGATGTCCGATTATGAGATAATTTTTTTTATAAATGATCTTGGCTACTATTTTAATCATTTTTTATGATGGTGATTATAAAATTCAACTCATGAGACTAAGAACGATTTAAAACTATACGTCGTCTGATAATCATTCTTGAATTTTGTTAGTTATATGCATGTGCTCATGCTTTTGCAATATCTATTTAACGTGAATAATTCATATGAAAATGATTTAAATTTTACTATCATCATCATATAAAATGATTAAAATTATAACAAAGATCATTTAACTAAAAATTATCTCATAATCGGATACTATTTAACCTTTTGATCACTTATTTCTAATTTAATGGTTGAAATTATTCCATACTAAATTGACATGATAACGACATCCGATTGAAGTAAAACTTTGGTAGTATGCTACAAATATCACCGACATCATTGTTATAAATTTTTGGACTGATCGAAGGTCTCCATCTATCAGTTATCACATCATCATTCATGATTATCGAAATCAAATTTTTTTGATCGATGAAGCTAGGGCCATCGAAACGAGGTGATTTTTTATGATGATACTCTAATGATAATTATTTAGATAATGAATGGTGAAGATGAACATTAAATTTTAAAATTATATAATATTTAAAAAAAATAAAAAAAATTTATTTCCAACCTACGGCAGTGGTTGCTAGAAATCGCTGCTATAAATCTATGACAGCGATTATGAAACCACTGCTGCAGATCTATTGCAGCAATTTTTAGTAACTACTATCATAGATATATGACAACAGATCAAAAATTGCTGTCGTAGGTTAAGTTAAAAATTTTTAATTTTTCTTTTCTTCCATGCGTGTGCTCTCTCTCTCTCTCTCCCCTCCTCTCCATCACTAGTGAGACTCCATGCATCTCGCTGCCGCCTACCCCCGCATCCCTGGCCGCCGCTCGACCGCTCACCCCTTGCCCTTTCTGGCCGTCGCCCCCCGCCCACCCCTTGCCCTCCCCATCCCCGGCCGCCGCCGCCCCTCTGCCATCCCCATCCCCGACCACGACCGCTGCCCTCCCCATCTCCGACCGCCTGTCCCCCACCCTCCCCATCCCCGACCGCCGCCCGACCACCCACCCCTTGCCCTCCTCGATCGTCGCCCCCTACCCTCCCCATCCCCGGCTGTCCATCGGTCGACCTCACCATCCCCAGCCACCCACCCCCTGCCCTCCCCATCTCTTGGCCTTCCCATCATGGCGCCCCTCCGAGCCCCCTCTCCCTCTCTTTCCTCTTCTCTTTCTCTCTCTTCTTTATCTATCTCACTATCTTACTCTTGTTTCGTAGGTTATCTCTAGCGCTGTCGTCTTTCTCTAGCATCATCATCGGTGACCCTCAGAACTTTCGATGCGACCTTCTTTTTATAGTCATACGTATATTTTTTATTTTTTATTTTAATTTTATAGTATTATTTTTTAATCACTGACTAAACCTATCAATGGGTCGGGTTTAGATTGGAATTTGGATATTTAGATTCAAAATCAATTTTAATTACTGATATCGAACCCAAACCCGAATATCCTATGGATCCATACTTGAAGTACTAGACCCAGACCCTAACGGATCTCGGGTATTCGGACCCGATTTTGGGATCCAAAACTAAGAAAGGAAGAGGGAGAGAGGGAGGGTGTTCGGCTTCACCATCGTCATCGGTGAGGGAGATCGAGAGAGAGAGAGAGGGAGGGAGGGAGGGAGGGGGTCCGGCCTCACCGGCATCACTGGAAGGGAGGGGGTTCATTATAGAATTTATTGGATAATATTTTTTGGATGTTTATATCTTGTTGCTTTTGTTTATTGCATTGCATAATGATAGACCCATCAATTGATTAGTGTACATAATCTCTGGCATTCGTATAATTATATATAATTATGCGGATGATAGAATTATGTACTATGATCAATTGATTGTCCAATTTGGATGATTTGAAAATACATATAAATATTCTATAAGCCTAACCTAAATGCTCTTAAAAGTCTATTCCTTAGCCTTAAAGTTTAAATTTAACCTAATATTGAATAAAAATGTAACCTTGCCGTGCCGTGTCGGTAGACCATGCCGTGCCATGTTGATAGGCTATGCCATATCGTACCATATCGATAGTTCATACCTTAGGCCGTGTCGTGTCGGTAGGCCATGCCATGGGCCATGCCAGCCACTAAAAGAACCCTCGATCGCTAAGAGAACTTCTATCTTGTTGCTTTTATTTATTGCATTGCATAGCGATAGATCCGTCAATTGATTAGTGTACATAATCTTTGGCATCCGTATATTTATATGTAATTATACGGATGGTACCTAGGCAATATCTTTGATTATTGTTCAACATGTTATATTGGTTAATGTTCATTAATGTTGCAGGTCATAAAGGCACCGAAATGCCATCTAGCTTTCACCCCTGCCTCTCGATGGGTTATGCGAAATTCAACATTTAAGAAGTAATCGGAGCATACTCCATCCACCTCCGTATCGACTGCTCAGGGACCTCCACCACCGGCATCTACTCTACCAACGGCATCTACTCCATCGACATCTAAGCCTCCACCATCATCCACATCTCCGACACATGCTACTCCACCGATATCTGAGTGTATATTTTTATTATATTATTTATTTATTTTTTATATAGTATTTATATACTTATATATTTACATAACGTATTTTCATTATAGGTGCATCATCTAGTAGAATATTTCATGGTCCCACACATATGGTGCATGTGTGAAACCGTCAGCCTCAGATGATGGTACAGTATGATGCGGAGGGAAGGCCAATAGGAAAGATCATGCGGGAGATGCATTCCTTTTTTGGAGTGCTTGTGAGGTGGTCAGACATTATTCTTATAGAGCCCAGATATTAACGATTGATGGATGATACTATCAGAGACCGAGTATGGAAGGAGATATGGGTAAGTACATCTTAATTATATTTATGCATTTTATATGTTTACACTATATTTGATTAGAATAATTTTATAACTGACTTTTGATAACTTTGTGCAGAGGAGGTATGACTTTTCTGATCATGAGAGGGCTCGAGATGCCCAATTGAAGAAGATCGAAGAGTTGTACCGAGGCTATAAGGTCAATCTCTATAGAGGATGGCTCGAGCACCGATGAGACACTCTAAAGGAGCTTGCTCCATGGATACAGGACTATCCTTCGAGTCAGTGGGAGAGGATGGTTACACATTGGAGGAGCTAGGAGTTCGAGATAAAATTACTAACTTTTAAATTTTTTAATATACTTAATATTATATTTAAATATTTTTTAAATATTTATTATTTATTTGAATACTTATTAGGCTATCTTCCATCAGAACCGAAAGAACCGAGCAACCCAGGAGTATATGCACACTCTCGACTGTGAGTCCATGGCCAGTTATGTGCATCAAGAGGTAATAAATTTTAAATCTTAGTAGATAAATTAAATTAATATTTTTTTTTTATATTTTTGATAAATTGAACCATTATTATAGCTGATGAGAGATGGAGTGATGCCCAGCCATAGCGAGATTTTTCAATCCAGCCATACAGATAAGAAGGGCAGATTGATGAATGCCGCGATCGAAAGGATTTTTATAAGTATTAAATATATTAGTATGTATGATTAGTATTATAGCATATGTTATAAAATTTTATTTGCACTTACAATTATAGGATCAGTTAGATGCGCTCGTGAGCAAGGGCCTGAATACCTCTAGCTCCCATGATTATCTATCTTGGGTCTTGGGATCTGAGCACTCTTGAAGGATCCGATGCAGGTCCGGACATATGCCGATCAACTATTGGTTTGAGGCGAGCGTCTCTTCACAGGATTTTGGTGTCGTCAGTCGGAAGGAGCTTGAGGTAGTGTTGGCACGGATAGATCATGCTGCGACGTGGATAGATCGAGCTGAGGAGCGTGCATCTCATCTGAAGGACATCGTGAGAGATATGGTATCGATGCTCAGTGCGCATTTTGGAGGTGCCTTCATAAGCTTTGAGGATATGTTGGTGTGCATTCCAGCTCCAGCTCCTCCAGCTTCGGCTCTGGCTTCAGCTCCGGCTCTGGCTCCAGCTCGTGCTCCATCTTCCAGGGATGACAACGATATAGATTTAAAAAAGTTTTGATGTATTTTTAAAAAAATATTATAATAAATTTTATTTAATAATAAAATTTTAGCACTTTAAAAATATTTTTATGTTTATAATATTTTTTATATTATATATCTCTGTATTTATCAGATAAAATATATAAAAAATTAATTTTTTTTTTAATTATTTAGAAGCTATGGTAGCGGTTCAACAATCGCTGCCATAGACGTGCTAACCGTTGCCGTAGGCAATGTGTCAACCACTGTATTTGACCTATAGCAGCAGTTTTTAAACCACTGCCATAGACTGTCTATAACAATGATTTTATAATCGCTGCCATAGACAAGCCTATGGCAGCAATTTAAAAACCGCTATAATAGAATCTATAGCAGCGATTTTAATAACCGCTACAACAATCGCTATCATAGACCTACGACAATAACTGCAGTGGAAGCGGTTAGCTAACCACTGCCATAGCCTATAGTAGTGATTTTTTGAGTTATGGTAGTGGTTACAAATCACTGCCATAGCTCGGTTCTGTAGTAGTATGTCCCTCTGATCTAAGATCACTACGGTGATTTTCAAGCAACTCACTATACTTTGGTACCAAACTACCAGAATTTCTAATTCAATGATGAAATATTTTTGGATACAGTCAAGTATTTGAGGAGTAAGTGCGTGAGTCAAGATGAGATTGACCACTCCTGATTTTAGAAGCTATATTCCATAGTACTTTAATTTAGTAAATCCTTGACTAGGGTAGTTCTAGTGAGAAGTTACAGGATTAATTACTTTGAGACACAATTTGGATGTATCTTCCAGGCTTGATAGTTTAACCCTAAGTCATCCTATGCATAGAGGTCAAAAGGATGAATTATGCAGTAATGATATTCACGTAGGTTTTGAATATTATGATTGTACTATTCAACCTATCCGATCATCGGATATCATTTCTAGATGGTTACTTTGATTAGTATAGAAAATTAGTTTCTATGCTACTAGTTTTGATTTGAACCTGTAGGATCACACACACTAAAGGTTCCTACTTGATCTGATGGCTGATTTATGAAAGATTAATTAGTGATTCAATCGCTAATTAACTCAATTTGATTGAAAAATTATTTATGATTAAGTCTAATTGAATTGGATTCAATTAGATTTGATTAGATTAGGTTATGAGATAACCTAATAACCAAGGAGGTTTGATCTTTGATTTGATTAGGAGTTGGACTTGATTAATTTTTGATTTGATTAGAATTTAACTAAGCCTAATTAAGTCTAAATAAATTAGATTTAATTTGATCTAATTGGGCCTAACCAATTTGGATTGAATTGGTTCAATTGGATGACAAATATAAGACTAGTTTGACTAGTCTTCCCATGTGCCACATCACCCTTTGACTTGCGCCATCCTTTCTCCATGAGAAAAATGTTTCTCATGAATTTTTTTCATGCAAGAGAGGGTGTGCGTTCTTCCTTCTCACGTGCCTTATGGATTGGTTTGATTGGTTACCAATTGAATTCGAATGGAATTTGAATTTCAATAGGTAACCACTTGATTTAAACCACTTCCTCACACCTCCCTTGTTTGTGCGCATCTATAAAATATTTTGATTTTATGGATGTGCGAAATATGGGAATGTAGAAAGAAGAGAGAGAAACATCGAAAGAAAAAGAGAGAAGAGAAAATCTCTTCCGAGTGTGTGAAAGATTTCTTGCTCAAAGGATTTTTGGGTGAGTGCATACCCTAGGATCTATACCTAGGATTTGGGATTCTTGTTGTGAGTTATGAGGGTTGTGACTTCACAAGATAGCAGGAAGGCCTTCTATTCTATCTTCTGCATTCATCAGGATCTGGAGCGTTCGAAGATCCCATGAAGAAGATCAAAGGAGTTTGATCTACATCAGCCTATAAAGACTTCTATACGAGCTAGCATTCAAAAGGAGTTGATCGAGATCAGGATCTCGTGTGGATTATCCATGGAGGCCAGACACTTATGTGGCTACATCGCAGTGATCAAATCTACATCAAGAAGATCAGATTGCGGAGTTCATCAATCCATAAAAAAATAATGTATTCTGAATACATAGAGCAGTAAAAATAGTTTTACTACAGTTGCTATTTTTATTTTATAGATATGCATGTATATATGATACATTAGATCTAGATTATATAGGATTTTCAGATTAGATCTGTAGCTCTTGTTATTAATTTGATTAATAATAGTTTCTGCTACATATATTTTTTAAAAAAAGTTTTCAAAAGTAGAGCTAGTAATCTTGCATTCCTTCTTTCACTGTTTACTGATGACATTAGGGGGAAAGGCATGAAACTCAAAACAATGCTTGTTACGTTCTTTCCAAAGTATCCAAAGGCTTATAAGAATGAGAATATCCACTTTGAGTTGCTGATTGCACATGGGTTCTCCTGCTCGCCATGTGTTCCATGGTTCATACTGATTATGGGGGAGATCCTTGAGCCTGAGCCCAGATGTAAGAGAGGACTAGACCTGCCTAGAAAATGAACATTGAAGGAACAAGTGATCAATTATTTTCAAGCACAAATCACATAGTGTGCAACTATCATTACCCTTCCATCCCCGCTTGACAAGGTTTGCTTTGGTTAAAATTTTTCCATGTAGCAGAGATATGCAAAATATTTTATTTTTTTCTGGACCCTTGATCTTCCAGATAATTTGACTGAAGTGTGGTCTTAGTCCACCATCCATAAGAAACTTATAGAGTGAAGGAATCAGATCTAGGATTTTACGGGTAGATCTTAAAACTTTTTCAAGATTAGACAGTAGAAGACTTAAATAAATTAAATATTTATTTAAATAAATATGTAAATATCTAGATCTTAGATTTATTATATGATCAAGACATGATATTAAATCAGAAATTAAAAATATAAAGAAGAAGAAAAGGTTGATCATATCAACATCTAATGCAGCTATAAAATAATAGATCGGATCTATTACCTGAGTAAGTTAGATGTTCTAACTTACTGATCCAGGCTTGGGGATGAAGTCACGAGCTGCATACGCATTCGACCTCTAGGAGTCGTCCACATGAGTCCACGAACACGATCAGAGATCCTGATGCAGAAAATCAGCACAGTATGCTAGCACTATGCTGATCTCTCTTTGACGGTCAATCTGATCCTTCCTTCTTCAAGACTTGGATACTCCAAATTACTAGAAGAAAAGAAAGAATATTTGTAATGTTTCCTTCTTCCATCCCCGCTTGACAAGGTTTGATTTGGTTAAAATTTTTCCATGTAGTAGAGATATGCAAAATATTTTATTTTTTTTGGGACCCTGATCTTCCAGATAATCTGACTGAAGTGTGGTCTTACTCCACCATCCATGAGAAACCTATAGAGTTCTCAATTAGTGGTCGGCCAAGTTAGTGGCAACTATGAAGCACGAGAGAAAAATATGATGAAATACCTTGAGAAAGTAAAGGATTTGACTTCGATCTTCGGCAGTTTTGGCATTCGACAGATTCTGTGGGCAGAAAATACGAGAGCCGATCTTTTTTCTAAATTGGCCACTTCATCCCCAACTGAACTATCCAAAGAAGTATTTTTTGAAACTCTAAAATGTTAAATATATGTGCTCTAGAAGCCAAAATTGGCTAACACTTATAATACACTTCTAGGGACAAAATTATAATTTTGACTAATATCAATAAAATGGATTATTTTCTATCACATATGTGTATTTAGTGTCTGTGATACATCCTTTGAGTTAATGGTAATGATAATTCATATTTTCAAGAGTTGAAAATTTAAGATATGAATAATCATTGTTAACTCATAAAATGCTCCCGACCATAGAATCATCACGAGAATGATGATTGATCCGGAAGGTTGGTGTACAATCGCTTCTCTTTAGTAGATGAGTCTTGAGTCTACAGTGTGAAGACATCGGAGTGAGAGTACAGATACTCATTAGAGAACGAGGGCACTGAGCGTGACCACCTCAAGTAGTCATTAGGGAGTCTACCTTCTCGTCGATGACTGACTCGATGCTGCAGTGGTGTGTCTGGTTCTTTGACCTGAGATGCATCGGCAGTTCACCTTGAGGGTGTTATAGTTTGACTACACCATTACTCGGTCTCCTAGCCATATGGAACCCTGAGGTGTATGTTGGCTATAGCATGTTCATTGTAGGAACTGGATGGCATCAAGATGGAATCTATCTACCTCGGTGGTAGAGGAGCAGCCCTATGATAATCATGAGAATCAAGTCCAGAAGTCCATGGCCATGGCAGAGTGAAATAATAGAAAGAGTTTCTATTTAGATTTTCACATCAGGACTCGAATCGAATGATTACATCATATGACAGAGACTAGGGTTTGACGAGTTCACCTTAACCCTAATCTGATCGGAGCTCAAGATAGAAGAACTTAATCACATAGGTAGCTGCACCAAGAGGTTCGCATTCAGCTCTGATGGGTTGCCACCATATACTGCTAGGTGTCACTGGTGGATTTTGGGAGCAATTAGAATGATTTAGATGATCGATCATTCTAGCTGTTCGAATCAGAAGAGTTCTGATCCATCGAAAGGAGTTTCGATGATGTCGATGATAGAGATCATGACATATCCCATTACCATACAGAACTGAACCTAACTGGATCACACAAACAAGGGTTTGAATCTGGTGATCATCAATTGAACTGATCCAGTTCAATTGATCTGAATGAGATTCAATTAGGTTCAAGAAAATCGTGCTAGCACTCGATTGAACCTAACGTTCTTCTTTTGCTATCATAAATAAGTTGTCCTGACTGAGCCAAAGGAGTTTGTGCTCAATCAGAGGCCTTCATATGGTCTGACTGGAGGTTGTCCAAGTCAGAAAAGGTTGTCTTATTTTGTAAGACATATTACCTACCATTTTTGGTCACCTACCATTTCTTGTTCTTTGACTTTGGTCAAAAGTCTACCTTTGACTGGTCAAATGTTGACCATTGATACTTTGACTTTTGACCACATGTCATGCACCTATTGGAGAGCTGGTGGGGGCCTGTCCCCCTGCCAGAACCTGGCAAGGAAGAGGGCGCACGCCACCCTATGGCGTGTGCCCAAGTTGGAGGCGCCTAGGAGTCCCTGTTGGATAGGGACTCCATCTCCTTTTTGGATTCCAATTAGAGTTCTCCTAAGAACCAACTTTGACTGATCTTAGGCACCCTCTAAGGAGAAATCCAGGGGACTCTATTCCCACCAATCAGATTTAGATCTGATTTCATAAAGAATTATGATTGGTTGGGAAGAAGAGAAGTTGGATCACAGACAGTCTATAAATAAGACCCTGCGCCCAACCCAGATTAGTGATTGAAAGTTTGAGAAATTCAAACCCCATGCCCCAAGGCTGCCTCTCCCCTCTTCCTCCATGCCAAACCCACCTTCTCCCTCTCCTCTCCACGTCCAAAAGAGTTTTGGAGCTTGGTTGGTGCGATCCAGATCAAAGAAAGGCGAGTGAAAGCTAGAAGGCTGCACTGCTGCAAAGGACGACTGCTGATCTTCAAAAGGAATTTTGAAGATCCTCCAGATAAGATCCAAATCTGATCTCTGAAGACATGATAGAGAAGAAGAAGATCTCCAGATCCAGTCTGAGTGGATATCGGTAGAGGCCAAGCACTTGCGTGGCTAGATCCAGAACCTTCCGCTGCATACAGGATCATCAAATGGATAATAGGATTACTCATATCAAGGTAAATTTAATTTAATTTAATTTATCTAGATCTTATTTTATTTCTAAAATAATAATAATTAGATCTAAAACATCTCAGATCTGAATAGGATCAAAGAAAAAATTTTTTGAAATATATCTCTTGATCTGATCAAATTTGAATGAACCTGGTCTGGAAAATTAGGATTTTTCTTCATAAAATACCCAAGCTTAGAGAAATCATAGCTCGTTATGTAGACAGAGCTTGAGCCGAACTGGATTGATCCGTTAGTTACCTATCTTAAAGAGAAAGTTCTTCCTCATGATCTAAAAAAAGTTCGAAAACTCAAAAATCAAGCCTCTCGGTATGTTTTATCTGAGGACAAGTTATATAAAAGATCGTATTCACTATCACTATTGAGATGTCTTCAACCTTCAGAGGCTGACTTTACATTATGAAAAGTGCACGAGAAAATTTATGGAAGTCATATAGGAGCCAGATCCCTGTTATAAAAATTACTTCGATAAGGGTTCTATTGGCCGATCTTGTACCATGATTCTAAAGAGTATGTCAAAAAATATGATCACTGTCAGAAAAATGCAAACATACAAAGACAACCGACCTTCGAGCTTACTTCACTAAGTGCACCTTAGCCATTTACACAGTTGAGAATGGATATACTTGGCCATTTTTCAATGGCATTCAGACAACGAAAGTTTCTCTTGGTTATAATTGACTACTTCACCAAATAGATCAAAGCCAAATCACTAGGAAAAATTACTGAGGTCAAGGTACAAAACTTCGTCTGGAAGTCAATCATCTATTAATTTGGTCTGCTCCGAACTCTCATAACAGATAACGAATGATAGTTCATTGAGTTCTGCGAAGATCTAAACATCTTCCATCACTTCACGTCGGTAGCTCACCCACAGATAAATGAAAAAGCTAAGGTGACCAATCGGACCTTGTTGCAAGGCATCAAGATAAAACTCGACAGAGCAAAGAGAGCCTGGGTGGACGAACTCTACCATATCCTCTGGGCATACCAAACTACTCAAAGGCTACCGACTGGAGAAATATTATTCATCTTGGCCTTTGGAACGGAGGCAGTCATCCCAATCGAGCTTAAACTTTCATCAGCATGGATCGTGGCCTTCAATGAGCAGCGTAATTCATAGGACCTTAGAGTCAACTTTGATCTACTGGAAAAAATAAAGAGAAGAAGCCCAAATTTAGATGGCGGCCTACAGGCGAAGGGTTGCCTAATATTATAACTCCAGAGTCAAAGATAAAATATTCAGAGTGGGAAACTTAGTATTTCGATGAGCCGCTATTTCTCAGTCTCAAAGTCAGAAAAAGTTTGCTCCAAATTAGGAAGGACCTTACGAGGTCACGAAAGTCGTCTGACCCGGGACATACTACTTGAAGGAGCTCAGGGAAGCAGATCTGCCTCGACCATGAAATTCAAAAAATCTGTGAATATATTATCGATAATTTGATTATAATAAAATTTTTCTTCTCCAACATCCTAATCTTTATTGTATACCGGTAATAAAGGGGGACTATCCTCCGAACTTAATCTCATGACAAATACGGCCATGTTAGAAACAGGAGGAGAACCTCATCCTAACGTGAGAAAAATCGAAGACCTCATTCATTTTAGATGAGATAAGGGAAAAGTCTCTGACAACAGTCCTTATGTGCTCCTATAGTTCGTTAGAAATAGGAGGAGAAACTCATCCTAACGTAAGCAAAGTCGAAGGCCTCATTCATTCTAAACGAGATGAGGAAAGAGGCCCCAATAACGGTCTTAATGTGCCTTTATAGTTTGTTAGGAATAGGAGGAGAACCTCATTCTAACGTGAGCAAAGTTGAAAGCCTCGTTCATTTTAGATGAGATGAGGGAAGAGTTTCTGACAACGGCCCTAATGTGCCCCTATAGTCCGTTAGGAATAGGAAGAGAACCTCATTCTAACGTAAGCAAAATCCTCGTTCATTTTAGATGAGATGAGGAAAGAGAATCCGACAACAACCTTAATGTGCCCCTACATTCCGTTAGGAACAAGAGGAGAACCTCGTCCTAACGTGAGCAAAGTCGAAGGCCTCATTCATTTTAGACGAGATGAGGGGAGAGTCTCTAACAATAGCCCTAATGTGCTCCTACAGTCCGTTAAGAACAGGAGGAGAACCTCATCCTAATGTGAGCAAAGTCGAAGGCCTCGTTTATTTAAGACGAGATGAGGGAAGAGGTCCCGACAATGACCCTAATGTGCCCCTATAGTCCATTAGAAGTAGGAGGAGAACCTCATCCTAACATGAGCAAAATCGAAGACCTCATTCATTTTAAATGAGATGAGAGGAGAAGCCCTAACAGTGGCTCTTATATGCCCCTACAGTCCATTAGAAATAGGAGGAGAACCTCATCCTAACATGAGCAAAGTCGAAGGTCTCATTCATTTTAGATGAGATGAGAGGAGAGACCCCGATAAGATCTCCTTCAACTTCAATAGAAGATAAAATTTTTTTTAAGCTCGATCGGAGATAAGATCTCCTTCGAGCTCCAACTTCAATCTCGACTGGAGATAAGATCTTCGAGCTTCAACTTCAATAGAAGATAGGATCTACTTCAACCTCGGTTGGAGATAAGATCTTTTTCGAGCTTCAACTTCTATAGAAGATAAGATCTCCCTCAACCTCGATTGAAGATGAGATCTCCCCCAAGCTTCAACTTCAACAAAAGATAAGATCTCCCCCCGAGCTTCAACCTCAATGGATGCAAAGCCCAGTAAAAGGACTTCGATAGTCATCTTTTTTGTACTCCCTTCCTTCGAGAGTAGGGAGACTATTGTTAGGGATAAACCCCACTCCCATCGAAGTTCAGTCTAATGCTCAGCCTAATGCAACTGATAATCATGGAAGAGCTTTGATCGAAAATTACTCCCTCAGTGGACAAACCCCAGCCAAACTCCTTCGACAGTCAAACTCCTCCAACAGACAAACCCCAGCCGAACTTCTTCAATAGCCAAACTCCTTCAACAGTCGAACTCCCCCAGCAGATGAACCCCAGCCAAATTCTTTCAACAATTGGATTTCTCGAGGAGCCAAACTTCTGGATTCCTCCAACAGTTAGATTCCTTCAAGAGCCGAACTTCTTCCGGACATCTCCTTCAGTCGGATTTCTTTAGGAGCTAAACTTCTTTCGAACTCCTCCAGTAGTCGAATTTATTCAGAAGTCAAACTCCTTCCGGATATCTCCTTCAGTCGAATTTCTTTAGGAGCCGAACTCCTTCCGAATATCTCCTTCAGTCGGATTCCTCTAGGAGCCAAACTTCTTCTGCATATCTCCTTCAGTCAGATTTTTTTAGGAGCTAAACTCTTTCTGAACATCTCCTTCAGTCAGATTTTTTCAGAAGCCAAACTCCTTTCGAACATCTTCTTTGGTCGGATTCCTCCAGGAGTCAAACTTCTTTCAGATTCCTCCAGCAGTCGGATTCTTTCAGGAGCTGAACTTCTTCCGAACTCCTCCAGCAGTCAAATTTTTTTAGGAGCCGAACTTCTTGAGCAGTCAGATTTTTTCAAGAGCCAAACTTCTTCCAGACATC
Organism: Cocos nucifera; assembly: GCA_006176705.1. Lineage (NCBI taxonomy): Eukaryota > Viridiplantae > Streptophyta > Magnoliopsida > Arecales > Arecaceae > Cocos > Cocos nucifera. The sequence continues at coordinate 911,825 of QRFJ01000873.1, forward strand.
TCCTTCAGTTGGATTCCTCCAGGAGTCAAACTCCTTTCGGACTTCTCCTTCAGTCAGATTTTGAACACCTACTTCCTCCGAACGGTTATGATTGCCATTTGTTAGTCTGCTATAGGTAACCCCACTATCGGATAGTTACGACTGTCATTATCAGTCTATTACAAGTGACATCTCTCTTCGTAATAAATTTCATGTAGCTCAGAGTGGCCAACTATTGGATGGTTATGACAAGCTCTGTCTATAAAAAGAGACCCTCCAGATATGTTTTCTCTAAGCCATCTTTTTCTTTCCTAAAATTCTGCTGAATTCATATCCAAGCACTCCATTTCTGTTGGCCAAAAGAGCTGACTTGATCGTTGGAGGGTCCTACAGGAGCCACCACCACCAACTCTGAGCGAAACTTTATTTAGCAGGTCACCGACGGTGATCTTTTGTTCCTCAACTCCAGCGCAATCCGGCGGGATTCTGCACCAACAAAACCTATAGAGTTCTTTGGTAGAGAAGGATTTAGCTGCAAACCATTTCCAGGCTGGTTCATCCTGCATTTCAGAAGTTTTGATTTTTGTCAAATTACGTTTGGGGATTTGGTAGTCAGGTCTACAATAGTTTTCTAGAATGAGAGTGCTATTATTTTCCCGTTGAATACATTCCAAGGCATCTACTACGGTAGCATTTTTTTGGGGTGATAAGCCAAACAACAATGGGAAGGATTCTTTGAGTGGATTAGTATAGAGCCAGGTATTGTACCAAAGGGATGTGTGTCAACCATTGCCAATGTTGAACCTTGTAAAATATTGTAAAAGGCTAGCTGCCAATAAGGCTTGTTTCCAAAAGGATGAAAGTCATTGATGGGGTGGTACATGAAGTGAGATTTGCTGATGTTTGTAGTAGCCTTCCAAGATTAGTTTAAGGTTTTTGGTATCCTTTGAGAAAATTCCACCACCATTTGCTGAGAAGACCTTGGTTAAAGATCCTAAGATCAATGATACCCATGCCCCCTAGTTCCTTCGGTTTGCATACCATAGACTAGTTTAGTAGACTCTTGATTGATTTAAAACCATCTTGGGCATTCCACAGGAAGCGGCATTTCAATTTATCAATTTTTGTGATGATAGAGGATATCGGTAGGAAGTTGGACATCCAGAACATCATAATTGGAGTGATGACTGCATTGAGTAGTGTTACACGACCAGCTATCGAAAGAAATCTTCCCTTCCAACCTGCCAATCTCTTAGTGATTTTATCTAACAAGGGAGACCAGTTAGTCATCTTAGGTTTGTCAATGTTGAGAGGCATACCAAGATATAAAAGCATGAATTTTGAAGATTGGCTGTCCAATATAACTGCAATTTGGTCTCTGATCATTTTTTGAATGCCAATACCCAGAATCTTGGATTTGTCAAAATTGATCTTTAATCCTGATAATAGCTCGAATAAATAGAGAATTTAATTTTAGGATGGTGATACTTTTTCATTGAGTATCGTAGAAGACAAGTGTATCATCAGCAAATTGTAGAGTTTGGAGATGCTCTATAACTTCGTTTCCACCAATTCCTTCCATCAAATGATTTGTTGTAGCAGATTTGAAAATGCGGTCAAGCACATCTACCATAGTAAAAATAATTATGGGGACTGGGGATAACCTTCCCTTAAGCCACATTTGTGCTTAAAAGATTTGCAAAAGGAACCATTGATTGTTATTGAAGACTTTGCTATTAAGATGATGTTTGAGATTCAATTGCACCATCTAGATCCGAAACCTCTAGCCTTTAGCAAATCAATAAGAAATTGCCATGAGACATTATCGAAGGCCTTTTCGAAATCAAGTTTATATACAATGCTAGGTTGATTTTGAGAGGAGGCTTGCATGATTATCTCCTTGGCCGTAGAAAAGTTATCAAGTAGAGCGCGACCTTTAATAAAAGCTGATTGGGTTGTCGAGATCAAAGCATCGAGTTTCTTGGCCAATCTGATAGATAAAACCTTGGTGATAATCTTTATAATACCATTTAGTAGGCAGATTGGGTGGTAGTTCTTTACTATGGAGGTCAATTTCTTCTTCGAAACGAGCATTATGTAGGAGTGATTGAGTCTCTCGAGGGTTACCTGGTGATTGTAAAAGTTTTGAAACAGTTTCATGAGATCATCTTTAATAGTGCCCTAGAAGTGTTTATAGAAATTGAATGGAAACCCATCAGGACTAGGAGATTTCTGGGATGCAAGCTAAAATACCACCTCTTTAACTTTGGCTCCTAAAAAGGACTCCATTCGATGGAGATAAAGCAGCGGTCTAGTGTTGCCAATACTAGGTCCGTTCTGAAATTGGACCAAGTGAATTGTCTAGTAGCTAGCTTAAGTTCAATGAGGCAATGAGAATTGATGAAGGTATTAAGTAGACTGGATGGTTTTTGTGAAATAGATGAACCCCGTCGATCTGATATAAATCTTGTGGCATTAAAGTCTCCAATAAGAAGCCAGGGAGAAGAGCATTGTTTTCGCACCAAGCTAAGTTCTCTGAAGAATTGTTGACGCTCATTGCTATTATGTGGGTCATATACGTTTGTAAGTAGCCAAGTCTATTTCGTATGTTTGCAGAACAACCTGACTGAGAGTGAGTAATCACCAATCGAGAATACAGAGCCATTGTAGGCATGGTTATTCCAACATGTGAGGAGACCATCCACTGAACCCAAAGCATCCTTAGTACCCCATTCTCCTATATTGATGCCACATATAGATTTTTGTAAGCAGTTGTTCATTTTTTCTTGTTTGGTTTCCTTAAGGCAGATGATGTCACATTTGGAGTTTTTAACTATTTCTCTGATTGTCCTTTTTTTTTTCTTGGGTTGCCTATGCCTCTAAAATTCCATTTCAGAATCATAGAATCCTACTGGATTTTCAGCCAAATCTTGTAGGAGTATCTAAACATATGCCATAAATATCATTGGAAGCTGATAGTAACTTTGACATAATAAATTAATTTTTAGAGGTAATGACACAATTTTAACCAAACTTATTTTAAAGCAAGTCTAGTTTGAGGCTGATTTAGGCTAAGGAAAATCTTGTTTTAGTACAATCTTTGATTATCAAGAAAATACTAGATCTTATGACCCCAAATATCATACTTCTCGCCATTTGGTTTTTCTCTTTTGTTCAAGTCATCAACAATGTTCTTTGCAGCCATATTGTCATTCAGCATTAAATGCATATGAGGGCGTTCTATATAATGACAATATCACACAAATATGCAACATCAAAAATTCGCTATACCCTTGATAATCTTTCGCACCATAGGGGCTTTGTTATCTTGTTAATTTAATGCATATGCAAAATTAAACTTCCTTTTTAGAGAAAAGAAAAAAAATTCTACTCCACAAAAACCTCCAACTCAAAGATGGCATATCCTAGGTAATTTTCTAAGCACATAAAATTCCATAACATAGCTTTGTTCAACATAAATAATAACTAAATGGAATTAAATTCAGGAAATAAATATGCATGCTGATTATACCATAATATGCTCATGAAAACAGCCAATCATGCTAGCACAATCATCATAATCATCACAAAATATTAAGAGCATAGCATATCAATGAGATTATCAAATATATCCAGAATTTCATAAACATATAATTGTAATTTGGCTAATATGTTGGATGGATTGTAATATTTGAATAAAAATAAAAGGAAGAAAAGAGAGAAAAGGCCAACAGATGTGAACTGTCTGTTCTCAATAATAAATAAATAAGAAGAAGAGAGAGGAAGGTGCCACCAAATATTTAAGATTGTTTTTAAGAGAATTCTTTTTAAGATATTTCTGTCAGATTGACTTCAAATTAAAATTGAAGTCTCGTGACTTTGGAGAAGTGCTTGTGCACCATTTCACACGGCCGTTAGTGTTAGACTTCAGTTTATATTGAAGAGTTAGTTTTTGAAAAGTCATTTATCTATGAAATTGAAAAGTCACATATCTACAAAAATATGTTTTTGCACCTATTCGGACTTTTTAAACACAAAGACTTGTGCTTGGAAACAAAAATATTCTTTCTTCGATCTTAAAATTAACCTTTATTCTGGTCTAGCTTCTACATCGTTTCCTATAGAGTTCTTGGGAATTTCTTTAAAATTACTATTTGCAAAATCTGATAAGGCTTTGTTGTATCTTAAGGATGATTTGTGTGAACCTGTTAGCAAACTTATTTATGTGGGCAAATATCACCTTAATGATGGCGATTTATGTGCCTCATGCCCTTAGATTATTCTATTATTTTCTTCGATCAAACCAGTCTTATCGAACACAATATCCTTGACACCCCAATCCATTAATTGTCTATGTTGCTGCTGCCAAATCCCAAGTCAAAGAGAATGGAGTTAATCTTCCCAGATAGAGGCTAAGAGATGGAAGAGTCTTCGTAGAAGATGAGGTAGGAGAGTCCCCAATAAGAGATGAGATGGAGGAGTCCTTAGCAAAAGATGAGATGGGAGAGTCCTCGGTTGGAGCTAGATCTACAAAACAAGTCCATGATCAGAAGATACATATTCCATTGGGAACCCTCTGACGCTCAAGTTAATTAAGAATTAGAGAATAGTACTAGGGAGAAGTTTTAAAGCTTTTTGAGAGCTTATCTTTGGATTCCTATTCCCCGCTTATTTATAGAGGGAGAGTAAGAGTCATGTACATTAAGAAGACTCGTCGTTCCTAAAAAGTACACATGGATTATATTGGCAGGTATCATATTTCCACGTTTGCGATGCGGAGCCAATTGGTCATTATTGTTTATGGGGACAATCTTATCTTGGCGGTTACTACTTCCTTATCTACTATTTTTGTGGCTATAGGTCGTCTAGCTTCTCAAAATGGTCCTCTTACTGGATTAGGATGACCTACCATATACAGCCACCCAAGATCATGAGTTTAGGGGTGATGGCAACCACATAATACTAATGGAAAACTCTTTCTGCAAGCATGCAAGGTATTCCAAATATGATATTGATGTTATAGCATAATTCATAATAAATTAAGTCTAAAACTTAACTATCTAAAATTAATTTTAATCTTTCATAAAATTTTAATAATATTAAAAAAATCTTACATCAATTACATCTCAAATAATAAACCTGTAAAATATAATAATGAATCTATATCCAAACTTAGTTGATACTATTGACTCTGGCCTCTAAACACACTTTCAAAGTAGTGCCTATATCTATAATTAAGAATTTAAATCTGAAAAAAATAAAAGAGAGAGATGATGAGCTTGATAGCCTAGTAAGTAATGAATATCTTAACTAGACATTCTAGATATATCTAAAAAATATGTTGTTCGAAAAATAAATGCCATGAATATTATAAGAACATATATTTCATGCTAATTAATATAAATCAAATCTTTTTAAATGTTCATATATATACATAATCATAAATCTAATTTGAAATAAAATACATATAACTCATCAGTCTTAACTACGATCATACTTATTCCTATGCAGGGCTAGAATAGAAATAATAAGCTTAATCAAAGTGCCAACATATAACCTCCATTGGTAGGATTAAAAACCAATGCACAACCCTATTGATAGGGTCAAAAACTAATGCATAACCCCCATTGGCAAGATAAAAAATTAATGCATAACCTCCATTAGTAGGATCGAAAACTAATAGATAACCTCCATTAGCAGGTCCAGAATATAATTAAGCTAGAGCTCAAATTTGATGCATATCAAAGCACTTTTGCAAAATAAAATAATATACCATAATTTTATTCAATATATATATATTTCATAACAATTCAATAAGATATAATATTCCAAAAATTATTTTTCATTCAAAATATAATTTCATAGATCATGCATAATTTTAAAGATAATTATTTGCTTTCAAAATAAATTTTGAAATATCTCAAAAAAATGGTTTATTACTTATGTCTGTAAAATACTAAACATATAGATTCAATCAATTTTGAGAACATTTTTTAGAACCTGTTATTCAAAATATATTTTTCTATCAGTCTTAAGCCATAACTAATAAAAATTCTAAGTTTTGATGCCCTCACAAGACTGATAGAAACATTCAATATTTCGGTCGATCGAATCAAGATAATTTTATTTAATCATGATTAGAATAGAAAATATATAGTTCAATAGAGATCAATTGTAATGAAATCTATTAGTGCCCTACAAAAGTTAAAATGGAGGTCGATATAGCGATTGACAATCAGGATCAATTTGATCAGGTAGCTTCATCTAATTAGAATCACTTAAAATATGATGATTTAATAGAGATCAAAAGGACCAAATCTTGCGATGCTAGATAAAGGCTCAGTTGGTATGGATATGTTGTCCAATTGATAAAGCAATTCAAAATCTTTTATTGGAATCAAGTCGGTTTCAAATCAATAAGAGAATTTTATTGGATTCATAAATCACATGAGAGGAAAATCATAAGAGAGATAAATTAATAAAATGGAATATGACTAATCAAATGATATTATTCGACATCCCGATAATCCGATCAAGTTAATTTATTCAAACCATGATTAAATTAGTGTACAAATAGTTTAACAAACATCATGGATGATCAAATCTAGGGATACCGAGTTTGGTCAAGGTGGTTACTGACATGCTATCTAGCGATCATGGATTAAGGCTCTCTTTACTAAAGTCAAATCAAAATCATTAAAAAAAAATTTTTATTGGATCAATCATAGAGAGAGAAATATATGAAGAGAGAGAAACAATTGAGAGAAAAAACTTCATAAAGAGAAAAATAATTTTAGAGAGAGAAAATTCATAGAGAAAGTAAAATTTTTTAGAGAGAAAGTATGGATATAAGCGCAGAGAAGGAAGATAAAGAATCTCTCCCCTTTTTTTTTCTTTTATTTTCTTTTTCTTTTTTCTTTCTTTTTTCTTTTTCTTCCTCTCTTCTTTAATGGAACAAGGGAACCCTTCTTCTCCTTATTCCTGAAGCGAGGGAGCTTCTCCCCCTGGCGGCAACATTCGTGGTCGGAAGAGTACGCCACGATGATGACTATGAAACTTCAATTTGGTGATTGATGGTGGCAAACAGTGCCAAAAAAGACCAAGATGTTGATGGAAAAATTAGAGAATTTCATAGATAACTTTCCAAGAAAAATCTGGCAATCGTCGGTCACAATCAATGGTCTATAGGCTAAGAAAGGGGGAGGAGAGGATTAATCAATGCATTTGAGCCTTGATTATGGTTTATCAAGCAGCATATCATCTACATAGAACATTAAAATTATGAACTTGATTTCATTGATCTTTAGATATATATATACATTGATCAACAATATTTTCTTTATACTCCAAGAGATTGATTATCTAATTAAATTTGAGAAACCACTATTGAGAAGCCAATGTAAGTCCTATATAGATTTCTCTAGACTGTACATCATGTATTCTTTTTTACCAACAATGAAACCTTCGGGTTATTTTATATAAATTTCATTCTCTAGATTGTCATTGAGAAAGGTCGTAGATCTCCAAAGAATTGTCTCTTAATATGTTTCTAATGGTGGTTGGACTATTGGTTCTAGAGTAGTTGGAATCTCATGGATGGATCTTGATAAAATAGTGGTTTCGATCTCCTTAATATAATATTAGGAGGCAAATTATTTTTTAAATTTTTTCAAAGGTAATGTCTTGAGGTTGTCTATTCCCACTAATACTATGATCCTCGAGATATAATATTAGTGTGTCTAAAGGTTAATTGAATTTGTTTAAAGACAACATCTCCAGTAGAACCATAATTTCTTCTAACAATAGAATCTAATCGTGCATCTTCTATAAATACAAATAATACCATTCCATAGCCTGAAAATGTGGCAATGTTAGCTAGTGTTTAAGCAGTCAGCACCAAATCGCGTTTTATCACCTTCTAACATAAATAAGTACAAGTTATAATATTTTTGGTCAAGGAGGATCAATATGTATTTATATAGTAGTTCTGGGTTCTCCTGGCGGGTTCCTTGCATGTCTGTGGGAGAAAGTGGGGGGAGAGAGGGAGGGAGAGGGGAGAGAAAAATTTATTAAACTTTTGTAGACTTTTATTTCTAGAAAGGCATTTTGCAGACGTTCATATTGCACGAATATAACAGTTTATCTAGGGAACTTGAACTTCCCATTTATACAAAAAAGAAAATAAAATACATTCAATGGGAAAATATGTGTGGAAAGCAGCACTACTAGGTAGCCTTAGTTGTTGGTTTCCATCATTTGCAAGCAAACCATCAACCAAAAAAAAAAAAAAAAAGAAATAAAATAATAACTTCTCACTGCATGTATTTAAAGGAAGAGAGATAGAATGGGAGTTCCAACAGAAAACGCCCAACCGCAGACCCATCAGGGACCACCACCACCCTAGCCATGCCCTGGATTGTGGGTGTCGGGCGAAGCCCTTGAAGGTGGCACCGGACCTCTCATGAGGACCTCTAGAATGATGCCAGTATCCTCTGGCAACAATTCTCCTTCCAAAGGCCTCGCGGCAGCTGCCAAAAATGGATTTAAGCTTGAGATCAGCAGGAAGAGAAACAACAGTTCTCTGGAGTGAAGACCCATGTCTCTAATTAAACTAGACTATATGAGTCCTTTCTTTGTGGAATATGTTGGATGTTTGATGCTGGGATATGGGACAAAGACGGAGATAGGCATCTCTTTATATAGCTATACAAGTTTCCATCTTCTCGTTTATTAGTTTACCAAGTGACAAGGTTAGCCTTCGTATGTATGCATGGGTTCAAAAGTTTGAAGTCCAATCAGCGTAATTCTGATGTGAAGACTTGGACGAGGCCAACGGTTAGGGCTGAGGCCTGCCCATGTTTGAAACCCAAGGGCTTGAACTGATGGGTTTGGATCCAAAAGGGACGGCAGGGAGCCCGTCATCCGGAGGACAAATGGAGCGTTTCATCAATGAATTGTTGCGCGTTTTCTTGGGGTTGTTTGCGGCGACTCTTATACAGCTGGTTAATGACCGTCCATTTTCATCGAAAGGCGGACTCGTAAAAGAACGACCAAGCCACAGGGTCGGACATTCCCATCATGGTTAATCACACCATGCAAAAAGTCAGCTGAAATTGATGGAGATTAATGACTTTGGTTGCATTTGTTTAGAAAAGCCATTATTTTTGTAAAATTTTATAGTGTCTCTTTATCGAGAAAAAAGAAGCCAAATATGCGGAGGATGTCACTCCAGATATATCCATATCCCAACACAAAGTATACGTTAGATTCAAATCCAAAATCTAAATAAAATTATTTTCCCATACCCACTATTAAATTGAAAAAACCAATGAGCTTTCTGATATAAATGAAATAAATTACCTTGCACAAGGCTGAAAACATGTATATGTTTTTTTTCTTTATTTTTTTGGGGTTTGAGGGGCGGTTGGGCTGGCCGGGTGACAGAGTTCTCAATTTTGAAGAATTAATGTAGTTAACAGCCATATGTATATGTATCTCTCTCTCTCTCTCTCTCTCTCTCTCTATCTATCTATCATATATATATATATATATATATATATATATATATATATATATATATATATATATATATATATATATATATATATATATATGTATATGTATATCTTTAAAAACTGTAAGAACTATACATGCTCAATGTGATCTAGAAGAATTCTTAGATGTGATATGAGCCAATTTGACCACCATGAGTAGCTCTAGATAGGATCTAGAAGTGAGATATTATACATCGGAAAATCGAGTTATAAATTAAATTTTTGGAGGCTATAACTTGATAATACGATGACTAATTAAGATGATCTTTTTTTAAAAAAAAGTATAATCTTTCAAGATCTATGATATGATACCCCATCTTTTACATTGAAGGGCCCCAAGCTATCATGCTCAATTCCATTATTTAGGGCTTGATACAAGCCAATCAAATCAATTTTTTTTTTTTTGAAAAAAAAATTGACTAAACATATCTTCTAATTTGAGAAGAATCATATAGAGCAATAAGAGAAAGAGATGATTAAGAAATCAAAATTTATTTCTTGAAAAATTTTAGTATTTTTGAGTTTATTTGTAATAGTCATGATATTTATTTTATGAAAAAGAATCTTATTAGAAATAGAAGTAAGATGCGACTTGAATTAACCTTACCACTAATTAATGTAATTAAATCAATAAAAAAAAGCAAACTTATGTTCTGCTTTTATATTTATTTATTTATTTATTTATTTTTTTAAGATTCGAATTGAATTGAATGAATTGAGAAAATTCTTTTCTTTCTCTCCATTTGAATTATAATCACCAAGAAAGAGTGAACGTCCATGCATCTATTAAATTAGTCAAATTGAAAAAGGGTTAAACAAATGCAATGGCAATTACCAATCTTGCTCCCATACTTTTAATGGACCGAATTCAGCAGACCTTTGACATGACCATGACCTACTTGGTTAATTAATCTGGAATGGTTCGATCCTGCAGCTCGGTCCACGTTTTACTGGTCCTCTTAACCCACAGGAGGGTGCTTCTCTCTCAAACTCAAGCTGCTCCAACCTTTCAGAAGTCCTGGCGATACGAAAAAAACACGCTTTAGTCATAACCTCGTGAATCCCGGCCTCTCATCATTCACGTCCTTTGCTTTTAAAATAGGGGCCCAAGCCGTCTACGGCGTCCGGATCTTTTGAGAGAAAAACGCTGATTGGACTTCAAACTTTTGAATCCATCAAACCAGCGCAATGCAAGCCTAACCTTGTCAACCGGTAAAAGATGGGAAGTTTTCTGGCTATATAAAGAGCTGCATGCCTTTCGCCACCTTTGTACCATATCCCACACCATCAAACAACCGCCATTTAAATTCCACAAACAAGGTACTCAGAGTCCAGTTCTTGTAGCGATGGGTCTTTGCTCCACAAAACTGTTGCTTCTCCTTCTGGTGATTTCGAGCTTGAATCCATTTTTGGCATCTGCGAGGCCTTTGGAAGGAGAGTGGGGTGCGAAGGACGGTGGCCTCATTCTGGAGGTGCTGAGAGGTTCGGTGACACCTTCCGGGCATTCGGGCTGCACCCACAACCCAGGGAACCATGGTGGTCCTTGTCCCACACGTTGACATGTCCACCAATGGGCTCTTTCTGCTTACATGAGAACTCCCGTGCCATCTCTCACTCTTTATAATAACCAAATGGCTGCACAACAACAGGACTCCTCTTCTAAAATAAATTGATGGTTTCCTCGCAAACGATGGAAGACCGACAACAAGGGCTACTGCTGCTCTAACACAGTTTTTCTTCATCTCCTTTCTACTGTACTTGGGAGGTTAACGTTACCAAGATACACTGTTATACAACACAAAATTACTGGCGTGTAAAATTTGTTTCTTGAGAAATAAAAGGTGTGATCTAAAATCTCTCTCTTTGTGTCAAGCTCGCACATGCGCAGGTCTTGCAAGAAATATCTGCAAGAAGATTGATTCCTAAGTTATATTAGCATATATTGGCTAGATTTGGCAAGAAGATAAAATCTGCAATGCACCTATTTCTACAACATAGGAGCCCTGCAAAGCGTAGGATTGCATGTGTCCATTCAACTGAACAACAAGGCTCCAGGCTTCTTCTGATTGGATCGGTCCATGATTTTTTTCCTTATTTTTTATGATAGTGTTATAAAGGGTTGTACCACCTCAATCATCATTCTCGGTACTCATCCTCGAACATTACTAATCGACGGTTCTAATCATGCATGGTTATCCGCCAGAGATCGAAGTCATTATAAGCTCAATGTGAAGACTCTGCACCTCTTGTAAAAGGACCCCTCAGCACCGTGGTCTTCGTTTTCAATCCAAAGAATGCATTGTTTGTATGCCAACCAAAAAATCGAATATTCATCGACCCAAGGATCGGAATCCGATGCCAGACTATTCCTTGCCTCTTTCGACGGTGATCTGATGCCAGACTATCCCCCCTAGCTTGAACAATCTTGTCGAGAATAGGACCTCGAGTAGAAGATCCATGAGATCGAGTGCCGGTTGGCCAAGGTCCAGGTGGGCAACAGAAGGAACGATGTGGCCCTCGACTTCAATTCCCAGCCACCCTTCACTTGCTCCATCCTCTAAGAACCAATTTCAAGTTGATTCAAGATGCTGACGG